>LBNU01026412.1:68454-87616 GCA_014162995.1 Artemisia annua | reverse complement strand
TAGCTTCCTGAAGATGACTCACTGAATGACTATTCACTCAGTGACTTGGTTGTGTTCAAGATAGTTCATCACTTGGCTTAATTTGTGTTCAAATCTTGTAATCAGGAACTTGGGTGATGAATGAACCCAACAACTTAACAATCACCTGTTCTGATTTAATAAAATCTAAAGCTGGTTATTTTTGGGATAAAATACCAACGTTGTTTTTCATTTGTCTCGTTTTAGTCATTTTACCTTTATTGTATGTCCGAGTCATTAAAAGAAGGCTTTGTGGCCCCAATTTGTTGCCTAGGAATCCTTAATATTAAGGTTCCAAGCATGGTATAACTTTTTGTAAGTATGTTTAAAGTGTGTGTATAAAAATGTTAGATAATGTTTTACACAAAATTATTAAGGTTACGAGTTAGACAATGACGCAAACCACCGCGAATAATCTTTCAACTACTCGAATGTACCAAAAAGTACAATGGCTAAAACGAGAAAATAGAAAGGCACCTTTGGTATTATATGCAAATACCTTCAAAACCCATTCACTATTCGACTAAATCTCAAAGTCTATTTCAGATGGTGGACACACTGGTAGGGATCAAAGGAAGTTCCGATAAAATGCTTCTATACTCTGAAAACCACAACCAGGTAAATCTTTGAGGTTATCCAATAAGTTTTTTATTGGTCGTTTTTTCTTATCTTCATGTATAAATTTGTTGGCAGTCAATTTCTGGAGGGCAATCTTTTGCCGAAATATTGTTTGGTAAAACTTTGGAGCAATCATCAGTCATGACTGACTCATTGCTTAGAGGTTGTTCTTTGCATAAGGTCAGTTTAGCACTTTAATCACTAGAAATCCTTATGAGATTAATAATTGAATATGGCCTAATTTGTGTTTTCATACTTATGTTTGTCTTTATTTAGATGATCAGATTAATTACATTCACAATTGGTGGTCGTGCTTATCTGAACTTCATGGGCAACGAATTTGGGCATCCAAAGGTGAGATTATCAAAATATGTTATCTGTCTATTAATTCAGAACCAGAGAGAAGAATGCAAGTAATGTTGGTTGTTGTTATGTTTGCTAGCGAGTGGAATTCCCCACAGAAAGTAACAATTTTTCATTCTCGCTTGCTAACCGGGATTGGGATCTACTCGCTAAACCAGGGGTTCATCAAGATTTGCTCTCCTTCGAGAAGGTACCACATTACTTTAACTAAACACGGTTTGCGTAAGTCGGTAATGAAAGTTGATCTTAGGGTTAATTGTTATTACAGGATATGATGGACTTGAACAAAATAGAAAGAATAATTTCAAGATGGCTTCCTAATATTCATCATGTCAATGACACTAACATGGTGAGGTGTTAATGGTCTAAACATTTTCAAGTTTTAATCGCTTGAATAGACTTTAAGAAATATAATTATTTTTACGTGGGCACAGGTTATATCGTATTTACGAGGCCCATTCCTCTTCATCTTTAACTTTCATCCCTCAAATTCATACGACAGATACAACGTAGGCGTGGAAGAAGCTGGAGAGTATCAAGTAAAGATAACTTGTTTATCTTAGAAACAAATTTAATAATCTTATGTACATTATTGTGATATCTTACAATTATTTTCTCACAGATTATTCTGAATACCGATGAAAAGAAGTACAGTGGTCAAGGATCGATAGTGCAGGATCAATACGTTCAGAAAACCGTGAGTAGAAGGTGAGCCAGTTTTTTAATTAAATTTTACACCTTTTTGGCTTAACTGAAGTTAAGTTTAAAATTATCAAAATATGTCGTGTTGCAGAGTTGATGGTATGCGTAACTGCCTAGAAGTACTGTTACCGAGCAGAAGCGCTCAAGTTTACAAATTAACCAGAATTTTGAGAGTATGAACATTGCTAGCCAGATATGGAGATTATGCGTATGCAGGCCTAAAAAGCCTGTAAATTTTGTTCAATGGATCTACATCATTTAAAGAAACGGGTCCTATTATGCCGATGTAGCGAATGCAAGTGTTCAGAAGGTACAATTTGTGCATATGTTTGATCTAGAGTCGTATTTGTTTGACTTTGAATGTCAAACTTGTATATAATTATGCAAAGCTGTTTAGTAGAACTTAGAAATACAAAAATCGGGACAAAAGAACCCGAATTACCTAACTGGGTCCGGCATATATACTAGGTACATCTACTGCTGCTAATACTAGCAAAATATGCTGTTCTCGGTATGGTCAAATGTCTAAGATGCCGCTTCACAAAGTTTATGTATTTTGTGATGCAGTGAATCCCAATGCATCAACAATTGTAGCCCTAAACCTACTCATATCTTGCCCATCTAAATACATCGCCCGACCCCCTTGATAGCTCACGTTCGACTGCCACAATGATGGGTTCACTACAGCCAGATGGTCCCAACCATATGTCTACCCTCAGATTCAATCTTGCACTCCAAATACTTTACTCCCATATATTTTGCTGGTTCACCGACGTAATTACTTGACACCCATTCGAGACCCAAAGGCCTGATTTGTATCAAAACCGCCCCGTTAGGTAAAAACACTTCGTTCATTAGTTCGGCCGCATGGGAAATCTCTTCAAATCCCACATCATCTTTTCCGGCCGAGCAACAATCAATTGGAACCCCAGCTCTTCCATCATTTTCACCATTTCGGCTTCGTTTAGAAACTTCCGTGTCGTGCGTGAGATTAGAAGCAGGAGCAGGGGATTGAAAGTCTCGTAGACACTTGGTGTCTTCAAGCTCATTCACGTCACCGGCTAAGTTTGGCTTAGCTTAGACACACGATTAAATTAGGAATTACCTATATTTAAATTCACATGGTTATGCAAAATGTTAATTTCCATGGTGCTTCCACCGTAGGAAAAAGTAAATTTGTTGCTGGAGTATATTCAATTGCCTTTCCCTTGAAGCATATGCATGTGAGTTAAACGTCAAACCTTTTCCTAAGTTAGTACCCATTTTTTATTTTTTATTTTTCCCCATACACTGGTATTAGATATCAATACGGATGACAATTGTTATTAACTTCTAAATAACTTATAAGATGGAAATTTACTTCTAAAGGATAGAATGTGATTCTTTCATTGAGGGGTAAGTTTAAGTAAAATTTGAAGCCCTACAAGTAATACCAAAATGAAATTTGCTTCCAACCTATTTTATTGAATCCAGTTAATTTCATTCCTATTTGCTACAAAATTTTGGGAAAAAATGACACCTCTTTTGTGTATTCTCTTGGCAATCGAAATAAATGTTATCATGCTCCTTTCATTTAGGACACCTCTAAGAAGCCTAGCTATGTTTTTGTTGGATCGTTTCAAGGAGGGTCGAGGTCCCATAATGTCTACTGTTTCGGTGACATTGTTCTTGGTCTTATTGTCGAGTTTGTTTAGTATATTCAGGATTCAAAAGCGTTCAATGGAGACTGGAACCGTGAATCAAACTGATCATGTTCTTTTGGCCAATCATATACTTGATGCTTCGCTCATGGGTACGTTTCATTTCTATTCCTTAACTTATGATCCCAAGTAAACCGCGTTTTAAAATTTTTATGATATATATGACACAGGTTTTTGCTTATTCCTCGGACTCATGATAGATAGACTTCATTACTATGTTAAAAGGTTCGATTATTCTGAGAGCGTCAAATCCTTTACCGCGAAAGAAAGTTATGTGACGGAATCAGATTGAATCAACCTTCATGTATATAAATAAAAATAAAGAAACAAAGTCATATTATTTCATTCTTCAATATAGCTTTAAATGATTTGAATTAGGTGATCATGTATAACATTCAAAATTTCATGAATTTGTATATTGTGTTGTGAATTATTACAGTTTATAAGTTTACTAGCAAAACATTGGACTAAGCCCAATAGCCAACGACAAAAAAGACATAAAGTTATAGCTCCTAAAAGGCTAAAAATCAAACAGCCGGGCCAACAAAATGCTTATGGTTTCCTAAAGCCCAAAAATTGAAAGGATCTAATCTTTTACATGCTACTAGAGCGAAAGTTTCGTTCTAAATTGGATAGAGAGACTGTTCACTAAATTGTTTCAGTGTCATCAACAATGTATATTTATTGGTCCTTATTATTCTGATTTCCATTATAAATGACATTGATAAGTTATAAAGTGGAATTCTTTGGTACCAAGCTGATATAAAGAGGGGAAGAGAAAAGTTACGTGGAATGTTTATATGTGCCTGGATTTGAAAGTCTAGATATATATTGGGGAGGTGATTTGCACACTCTTCTTTTTCATTTGCACACTCACAGTACAAGTAATCAAAGTAGGATGTCAATATGGTACAACTGCCTGATGTAGTAATTGAAGTGTCCCAATCAAAACTCAAAGTGTGCAAATCAATTCCCTCTATATAGGATCTAGTGAGAAGAAAACTTAAAATAAGAAGGATGAGAAATAGAGCTGGCAAATTGGGTACCTGTTAAGACCTGTTAAGACCTGTTAAGGGAAAAAATGTACTATGCAATTTTTTTTATTTTTTAAAATAATTGTTTTTTGTATTCTAGAGTTCAATATTTAACTTATTTGATACATAAAACGCTTATCTGTCATACTCAAACCACCAAAGCCAAGTGTTAAACAAGTCGTTTTCATGTTTGAAACTTATGTTATTCGCAC
This sequence comes from Artemisia annua, assembly GCA_014162995.1. Taxonomy (NCBI): domain Eukaryota; kingdom Viridiplantae; phylum Streptophyta; class Magnoliopsida; order Asterales; family Asteraceae; genus Artemisia; species Artemisia annua. The sequence goes on along the minus strand of LBNU01026412.1, from coordinate 82,969 downwards.
GCTCCGAACCTGTTAAGACCTGTTAAGACACGATTTGCCAGCTCTAATGAGAAATAACTATAACCACACATTTGAGATGCATCGATTTGATTTAGATGCATTTCTATTCATTTAGATGCATCCCAATAATTTTCGAAAGTGATTTTGAAGTAAAAACAATGCAAAGTAGTACTAACAACAAATTTGACCCGTAGAGGACGAAAAATGTATAGTATTCGTCTAACTTGATGAAATGCATCTAATATATGTATATGCATCTAATTTTTTGCTAAAAAATATATTATGTTGCATGTAAAAGATTAGGGATGCATCTAATTCAAGTCGATGCATCCCAAATGTGTGGTTATAGTTATTTCCCATCCTTCTCATTTTAAGTTTTCTTCTCATTTGATCCTAAGTCATATATATAGAAGGAAAACTGATTGTTGTATCTACTAATCATGTTTACAAATGTATCTAATAATTTGATTGGTTGATTTAAAAAAAACGATTGGTGCGAATTTGAAGAGAAAAAATACATAATATAATTGTACAAGTGATTTATGCATTAGACATGTATTTAAGCATGTCATCTAGGTCTAAATAGCATTGATCTATGGAAGATAACTATTATATCGACTCTTGTGTGGAGTATTTTAGTTTGTATTCTTGTAAGGAATCAATATGGGTAAGAGAGATTGACGCGTACACGTTGCATGAAAATAATCAAAAATTTTGGGATGTCCGTCTAAAGGCAGATATGCTAGTTTGGAATGGAGAAACTTCATTCACAAATTGATGTAATGCTAGTAATAATCTCAATGTATCAACAGTGTGTAAGTTGTAATCTCAATGAATCTTCTTGATTCAAATCAATAATTTGTTCATTTTGCCAAATAAAAGTGATGTAATTGCTAGAGTTACAACATAAAAGAATATTGTTTATTTTATTTGTCACATAAAGTCATGTTTTTTTATAGAAAACCGGGCTATAACTTGTAATAGAGTCCGGTTTCAAAACCGGGCTCCATTTGCTTTTCGAATAGAGTCTTGAGCCTGTACCAAGCTCTATGTCTCTTTTTGTGGTAGTGTAATGATCAAACAAACAAACAATGATCATAATTCCTCACATCGCGTGAAACAAAAGATAGGATACGATGTCCTCCAGCATTTTAGACATTCATAAGTCATCGGCACCGTGTGAAACAAAAGTAGAATAATAACTATGTGAATCGAAACCACTTCAATAACACATACCTCTAGATTAGCTCGAGACAACCGTTGTACAAAGCAAAAGCAAAAGGCCGTATTATGACTCTAACCATAACATGCAATGGTCATCCAACAATATCATCGACCCCTCTAACCATCTGACCACACGAGCTCGACTTAGATATCCAATTCTCCAATACCAAACGGCTCTTAGATGATCTCCTATTTATCCACTGAGAACTTCTTAATCTAGTTTTTGACACAATATTTTTCAACATATTTACCTTTTCATTAACAACCCCTATTTCCATTCCTCCGTAAATAATACTGGTTATCCAAAAAAACAACTTGTAAAAATGTGATAGCATCGATAGCGTATCTTGTAAAAATCCACAATTAAAACTACAAATAGGTACGTTGAATGCGATACATGACATATCAAAGCTAAGAATAAATTCTAGAAGCTAGCTGTACATAACAATTTAGCATGGACCAACACATACAGTTTAATTATGAATTTAAAAATGTTGGTGAAAAGTTATTACTCCGTAATAAATTAAAACAACTACAAACAACACGTGACTTGAGAAAGTCAATTCTAGTGAGATCTTTACCAATAATCTTAGTGCTAAGGGGTGAAATAGGCTCGAGTTCAGGCTGAAACGGGAGTTTATATTACTTTTGAAGCTACAACTTATATTTTTATAAAGTTACTGATGAATTAGTTGAAGCTGAAATTTATTAATGTAAAATTACATAAAAGATATTAAATTAAATTTATATGTATTTTAATTTTGACGTCATAATCCATTATATTTTTAAAAATATTTAAGTAACTTGACTAACTACAAATCCTAATAAGCTCGTTTCAAATGATTTAAGTTTATAGAAGCTTAAGACTTTTAAAAGTTCCGACAAACAAAAGTTTGTCTTGCCAATATAGCTAGTCTTAATTAAAAGATATTAACAGTGTTCTAAAAAAAAAAAAAAAAGTGAAAGTAAAGTAAAGAAAAAGATGAGAAGTAAAGTTGTCTTTCACTCCAAAAGTTGGGTGAAAGTTTTAAAAGCAAAATCTCTCTACTTTCACCCATTTACTTTCTTTTTCATTTCTTAAAAAAAACCTGAGAACACAACTATATCACTTTCACTTTCCTTCATTCCTTTTAATCAACTCGAGAACACAGACTTAATACATCTAAAACCATGTACCAACCAATGTCTATAAATCACCTTACTTGATTCTACGAAATATATTTTTCACCCTATTCCTGAGTATAAAATGTAAAGAGAAAAAGTGAAGAAGGGAAAAAGAAAGAAAAGTAGATGAGAGGAAAATATCTGATTTTTAATTTTATGTTCTCAACCTGGAATTAAAAAATTATGTAAAGCAGAAAGATTTTTAAATCATTAAATTTTCACTCCATTTCATCCCAGTTTAGAAATATGATTTGGAGTGTAATTTTAGTGTAATTTACCATTTTTACTTTCTTCTTCTCTCTTAAGGCTCGGAAATGTAGCGTATAAGCTAACATTTAACATTAGGAATACTCCGCATAATAAATACATGTGAATCATTTATCTCGATATATGTTCCTTGAGACTTAAGTTAAATGATTACTATTTTAAGTCTCAAAGAGACGTTGTAGGATAGTAAATTATACAGAACTTTTTTGTAGTATATTCAAAAATATATTAACAATTTTTGAACCGACAATATGTTTCTTTCCCAACTTTCATACACTATTAAGTTATGGATTACCTAGATTTTGTAAATGCTATCTTTACGGTCTAAAATTTATTAATGCAAAAACTTGCTTTTAAAATTGAAGGAACTAGATAGGTTAAAATAAACATGTATTTATTTTATACTTCATTTGAATTCATCTCATTCAAATTTAANCAAAAGTTGGGTGAAAGTTTTAAAAGCAAAATCTCTCTACTTTCACCCATTTACTTTCTTTTTCATTTCTTAAAAAAAACCTGAGAACACAACTATATCACTTTCACTTTCCTTCATTCCTTTTAATCAACTCGAGAACACAGACTTAATACATCTAAAACCATGTACCAACCAATGTCTATAAATCACCTTACTTGATTCTACGAAATATATTTTTCACCCTATTCCTGAGTATAAAATGTAAAGAGAAAAAGTGAAGAAGGGAAAAAGAAAGAAAAGTAGATGAGAGGAAAATATCTGATTTTTAATTTTATGTTCTCAACCTGGAATTAAAAAATTATGTAAAGCAGAAAGATTTTTAAATCATTAAATTTTCACTCCATTTCATCCCAGTTTAGAAATATGATTTGGAGTGTAATTTTAGTGTAATTTACCATTTTTACTTTCTTCTTCTCTCTTAAGGCTCGGAAATGTAGCGTATAAGCTAACATTTAACATTAGGAATACTCCGCATAATAAATACATGTGAATCATTTATCTCGATATATGTTCCTTGAGACTTAAGTTAAATGATTACTATTTTAAGTCTCAAAGAGACGTTGTAGGATAGTAAATTATACAGAACTTTTTTGTAGTATATTCAAAAATATATTAACAATTTTTGAACCGACAATATGTTTCTTTCCCAACTTTCATACACTATTAAGTTATGGATTACCTAGATTTTGTAAATGCTATCTTTACGGTCTAAAATTTATTAATGCAAAAACTTGCTTTTAAAATTGAAGGAACTAGATAGGTTAAAATAAACATGTATTTATTTTATACTTCATTTGAATTCATCTCATTCAAATTTAAACATATACTCAACTTACAAAAAATCAAATATGTGTATATAGTACGTATCGACCTATAAACAAAACGTTTAATTTACCTTTTCTACAACAAAACTAAACGACTCAAGCATTTGCAACATCTTTGTAACGTCCAACAAGTCTCAAGGCTTCAATAAGTGTTTGCCTAAACCTACTCAAATTCAATCTCAAATCTTGTTTATCTAAGTACATTTTACGAGCTGCATCATACCCTCCTTCAGCTGCAACCGACGCTGTATCTTGGAGGATCGGATGATCAAGACCGTACTCATCAACTAACGAACTCTCATCCGGTTGCATCATATATTCTAAATACTCCAAGCCCATACCCGGAGCGGGTGCGCTATAAAATGAATCCACATCCCATTGAAACCCTAATGGTCTCACTTGTACCATAACAGCCCCATCAGGCAAAAACATTTCATTAGCTAACCCTGCCCCGTGGGCTCCCACCATAACACTACAAGAGTTGATCACATGTGAAAATTTCTCAACATTCGACATTTCGTCCGCTGAGCTGGCAATGATCACTCTAAACCCTAATTCTTCCATCATTTTAACCATTTCTTGTTGATTTAGGAATTTTCTTGTTGTTTGGCGCGAGATTAGAAGTAAAGACGGAGGGTCTGAGCCATTTAAGTTATCGAATATGCNAATATTATTATTAAAAATAAATATAGAGATAATGAGAGTAGAGGTGTAAGTGGGGCCCACAAAAAACATGAATATTTATCAAATCCCACCCCTCCCCCTACTTTTGAAAAGTGTGGGACCATTGGGGTTGAGTCCCAATTTTAAACCCTATAAACATAACCAAACATTAGATTTGCATTTATTAAATCCAAAACCCAAGTAAATCCCACGTACCAAACGGGCCCTAAGTTATGGATTACCTAGATTTTGTAAATGCTATCTTCACGGTCTAAAGTTTATTAATGCAAAAACTTGCTTTTAAAATTGAAGGAACTAGATAGGTTAAAATAAACATGTATTTATTTTATACTTCATTTGAATTCATCTCATTCAAATTTAAACATATACTCAACTTACAAAAAATCAAATATGTGTATATAGTACGTATCGACCTATAAACAAAACGTTTAATTTACCTTTTCTACAACAAAACTAAAAGACTCAAGCATTTGCAACATCTTTGTAACGTCCAACAAGTCTCAAAGCTTCAATAAGTGTTTCCCTAAACCTACTCAAATTCAATCTCAAATCTTGTTTATCTAAGTACATTTTACGCGCCGCATCATACCCTCCTTCAGCTGCAACCGACGCTGTATCTTGGAGGATCGGATGATCAAGACCGTACTCATCAACTAACGAACTCTCATCCGGTTGCATCATATATTCTAAATACTCCAAGCCCATACCCGGAGCGGGTGCGCTATAAAATGAATCCACATCCCATTGAAACCCTAATGGTCTCACTTGTACCATAACAGCCCCATCAGGCAAAAACATTTCATTAGCTAACCCTGCCCCGTGGGCTCCCACCATAACACTACAAGAGTTGATCACATGTGAAAATTTCTCAACATTCGACATTTCGTCCGCTGAGCTGGCAATGATCACTCTAAACCCTAATTCTTCCATCATTTTAACCATTTCTTGTTGATTTAGGAATTTTCTTGTTGTTTGGCGCGAGATTAGAAGTAAAGACGGAGGGTCTGAGCCATTTAAGTTATCGAATATGCTTTGTGTTTTTAGTTTATATGTTTGTCTAATAAAGTCTCGAAAATCTGGCATTGAGTAGGAATTTTGAGGGTTTTCTGACGTGTTTATGCCAAGAAATTTGTGGTATTTTAATCCAGTGATGACTGATGGAAAGCAATGCACGGATGAATCATTCAACGGATTTATGATTTCATGATTGGATAGACGTGAAAATACACGTCTATATTTGTAAATAAAGGAGGGTTTGTGATCCACTACTATGAAATGTACGTGAGATTTGAACATGCGAGTGGTGATGAATAATGGTAGTAGGTTTTCGTTGAATTCGTGGAAGATGTTTCCAGTGTATCCACCGGATGAGAAGATAACAGCGGGGTGTTTGTGGTTGTGATCACATGTAAGCTGTGTCGGTTCAGTTGTTGTGATTATTACCGGAGTAATGTCATTCATGACCCATGGATTTTCTTGCATGGCGTATGGCCTGACGATAGTGGTTGTGGTAGTGTTTTCGTTGGCTGATTTGTGGTCCGGATACGATGATTGAAGATGGACGTGCATTGTGCTCATGTCGATTTTGACAGGGTTGTTTGTGATACAAACTAGTGACCATGAAGTGTTGTCGCAAGCGAAGCCTGTTGTTTCAAGCTTAGTTCGATCTTCACCTGTTTTCAAAAATAGAATTTAGTAAACAATGTTCGATATATATATCAAGTTTCGAAAGTGATTATTTGTCACAAGATCATAGTGCCCATAACAAATTGGTAAGATGTGAATATCATATTTGATTGTTTGATACTCTAGAATTATTTTAAACCTATTTAAAAATACAAGAATCAAGAATGAATATTAAAATGTAATTCCAAACACGTCATAACATATGATTGCCGGCAATATACAACTCTAGTAATTGATGGAACATTTTATATTTAATTAGAATAAACATATGCTATGTATCTCTCATTGACGACGTGGCCTATTTGTATATATAATATTCAAAATAAGATGAAAAGTTGACATTTAACTGTCTTCCAAATTTGTTTTATTTGTATCTTTCATTAAGGCTTATTTTCCTTGTCCTCACTAGCTTTCCATTTGTAAGCACATGAATATAAAGTGACACATTAGTTTAAAATTTTAAATACAAGATTAATTTGTGTCATTTAGTACTTTTCCAACTATGTGTGCATACATACATGTCCAACAAGAAAGCCAGATTTTGATTATTACAATTTTGGTCTAACTTTATGGGATTTTAGAAGTTTTGTGTTAGATCAACAACCAGGTGCACATAAGGCCTAGATGTCAGATTTTTTTTATTTAGGTGACGTGCTAACCAAGTAACCACCATAAAAGCAACAACTTTAATTAATAGCGGAAAGTAATGATCAAGTTCGTTGATACTAAGATTTAAATCATGAATCATTTTGAATAACAGGAACCAACAACTATTCAATATCGATGAGCTAGGTGATTCTGTGATTTTAATCCATTAGTCATGCATATCAGAAGATGTCGATATAACTAAGATTATTGTATGTAGCATATGTAGATGAAAATGATTTAAAAAAAAAAAAAAAAAAAAAAAAAAAAAAAAAAAAAAAAAAAAAAAAAAAAAAAAAAAAAAAAAAAAAAAAAAAAAAAAAAAAAAAAAAAAATGCTAGATAAGGTTCTACACAAAACCATAGAGAATAATCAAAAGTTGAAAACATTTGAAAAATTCTTTGGATGATTTGCATTTCCATTTTTCATCTTATATTTGTTACTTTGTTACTGGTACGTGTATCAGAGAGAGAAAGAGAAAAGATAATGACCTCCTACTAATCTTGTCAAATGATATTGGAGAGATTGGTGTTGATCATCCTTCTTAACTTCAGTTTTCAACTCGGCCTTCCATTCCGACAAGATTTGCCTCCCTGCAACTGCAATTACACCATTGATATTTAAACTTATTATACCAAAAGTCATCAACATAAACAACTAATTCACAAGGTTTATGCAAAACAATAAACTAGACAAATCTCCTCAATCTAGAAAGGTCGTTGTCACTCATCTACTAGAATGCCGGGCAAGGTCGAGCTTGACCTCTATACCATCGTGTCTTAACCCGAAGACATTTTGTGATGAGAGACCACGCATAAAAGAAGGAAGAAAATGATGGAAGATTCAAATAAGAACTTACATTTGATTTGAGATGGGGTGGCTTTAAAGGTGAAGAGTTCAATGTAAAGCAAATGAAAAAGAAGAAAGACACAAAGTGTTTGAGTTGCAAACAGAATCAGTTTCCCTCCTCTTGCCTTTGCCATTTTCCCAAAACTTGTCTCTTTATGAACCATTGATTATTTTGTACGTGTTAAGTTGCTTAGTTTGCACTCCTCCCTTATATACTTTCTTGCATCAGGCGTATTTATTTATACCCTTACTATTGTTTTATATATATAAGTTTCTTTTCCCTAACACATGGGATGGCAATTTACAACTCTTTTTTCTAGACTAATATAACCCTACTATTCTATTACAATTACAACTAAATTTCTCGTAACAATATAATATGTTAAAAGTCGATAATGCTAACCGGCTTACGAACACATTTTTTCTCATTGACAATACGTGAAAGACAATATTTGAATTAAACTGATTAGTAGAGTGTCCGCCCACTTTGATAACGTACTTTTTTGGAACAACAAATTCATTCAAAAAAAACTCTAGCGAAAGACGTCTCCTACAAACTTTTGATAACATTACTATTTTGTTGCGAAGACATCTCCAAAACGAGTTGCGACATACAGTTTAAACTCCGTGTCAACTCGACGGGCCTTAAACATTTTCAAGACTAGTTTACTTGTATTTTGAGATTTATTTATTTATTTATTTATTCATTATTTTCTCTTTTCTCTGTGAAAAATATGCACATTACTTAACTTAAAATTAGTGGGATTTGATTCAAGTTATTCAAACTTCACTAGCTTAGATCCAACTTTCAAACTTAAAAAAGTGGCCAGTGGAATTTTATCAAATGACACGGTTTAAGAATTTTATATATAGTCAAACTTTATAACGTGGAGGAAGTGATTATATATACATGTACTTTCACGAATGCATAAGAAATATAAAGATTAATTTTCCACCATACATAATGAAAAGTTGCTCACCAAGTATTTGACTAGTTGCAAGGTCTTTATAACAATAGTTGTATTCATGCAAACTAATGGCTAAAAGTAGTCAAGATCTTTAGAGATTGCAATTAACAGAAGGGAAACTAATGTTCTAGTTTTTTAGAGTCTGATAGTTGTTTATATCGTTCATCACCTAAGCGACTCGACCAGTGTCTGGCATTCATGGAATTTTTAGCACATATCGGAATCATTAGAAGAAATAATCATCATATCGTATTTGGAATGCAATATTCAGGCTGACTCAACGGTCCATTCACGAGAGTATATCCGCCGAACATGACCATTTTCTTGCACACCTAATACGTTCATCCTACTTTATGCACCGTATGGTTTTTATAATCTTAAATGCTTATTAGTACATAAACAACTTAGTTTTAATGATTTGACAACTTATATTTCATAATCACCGGCATATATATTATTAAGTCAGAGGACATCTGCCATCTGACCACATGTACTTCATGTTTGCCCCGGACTCAACGGGAATATTAATTAAGTAGTCATTAACTCTAAACGTTCATATTTAGAGATTAATGAATTATATTTGCATGTGCCACTCCCATGAATCTATGAAGAGTTAAAGACCAAGATTATTATTAATTTATCAAAATAGTTTTAAACTCTCCACGCTATTCAGTTATTTCTCGAACATAATAAACAATATGGATTTTTAAAGATGTTTAATTTTGTCTCTTATTTGGCCGGTTAGATGTTAACATCAGTGTTGTTAGTTATTAACATTATGTACGTATCGAGATGGTTCTTATGGATCTTTTGGAGGTTTCACTATGCTTCTGTCTTCGACCCTCAAGAAGCCGAGCAAAGAGCTTATTTGAAATGATATAAAGTTCTTTTTCTTCAACTTGGATCTATATATTCTCCTAGCGTCTTGTTAGGGTGTTGATTTATTTGTTTTTATGCTTCTTTGTCGTTCAAACAAAAAATGAACGTAAAATATATTTTCCTAGCGTCTTGTTAGGGTGTTGATGTATTTGTTTTTATGCTTCTTTGTCGTTCAAACAGAAAATTTACGTAAAATATATTCTCCTAGCGTCTTGTTAGGGTGTTGATTTATTTGTTTTTATGCTTCTTTGTCATTCAAACAAAAAATGTACGTAAAGAGATGAAAGAAAAGAAAAACAAACAGTAACATGATTATGATTTTATAGGTGTTGCAACTTTCTTTGATTTTTGTACATGCATAACTGATAAACTGAATGTGTAATGTTGATGCATAATCTGGCGCGGGTCGATTCAACGACTCTCCTTGGGCCGTTACTCGTCTTCTCGAGCCCTGATTAGACCTGTCAACAAAGAGAACCCGTTAGGAGTGGTCCCGAGGCCGTAGCCCCGGGATCCACCTCCGATGGTCAAGTTAGCATCGGTGCGATGTAGGGTATTTGAGTTATTAGGTTTAGGGTAACCTGTTGTAATCAGCTGAATAAAGGGATCCCATCCATGTATTTATAAGGCATGGATTAGGGTTTTAGGTGTAGAGTGGGCCGCTGTCGCCGGGCCTAGCCCATTNGAAGGAAGAAAATGATGGAAGATTCAAATAAGAACTTACATTTGATTTGAGATGGGGTGGCTTTAAAGGTGAAGAGTTCAATGTAAAGCAAATGAAAAAGAAGAAAGACACAAAGTGTTTGAGTTGCAAACAGAATCAGTTTCCCTCCTCTTGCCTTTGCCATTTTCCCAAAACTTGTCTCTTTATGAACCATTGATTATTTTGTACGTGTTAAGTTGCTTAGTTTGCACTCCTCCCTTATATACTTTCTTGCATCAGGCGTATTTATTTATACCCTACTATTGTTTTATATATATAAATTTCTTTTCCCTAACACATGGGATGGCAATTTACAACTCTTTTTTCTAGACTAATATACCCCTAGTATTGTTTTACAATTACAACTAAATTTCTCGTAACAATACGTTAATAGTCGACAATGCTAACCAGCTTACGAACACATCCTGCCTCATCGACAATACGTGAAAGACAATATTTCACTTAGACTGATTAATTAGTCGGATGTCCGCCCACTTTGATAACGGTACTTTTTTGGAACCTTAGATTCATTAAGAAATTAAAAAAACAAAAAAACAAACAAAACAAAAAAAAAAAAAAAAAAAAAAAAAAAAAAAAAAAAAAAAAAAAAAAAAAAAAAAAAAAAAAAAAAAAAAAAAAAAAAAAAAAAAAACCTCTAGCAAAAGACATCTCCTATAAAACTTTGATAACATTATTTTGTTGCGAAGACATCTCCTACAAAATGAGCTGTGACATACAGTTTAAACTCAGTGAATGTCAACTCGACGGGCCTTAAACATTTCAAGACTAGTTTACTTTCTACTAGCTTTGAGGGCTTTTTTTTTGTTGTGTGTGTGTGAAAAATATGCACATTACTTAATTTAAAAATAGTTGGAATTAATTCAACCTTTGCTAGCTTAGATCCAAATTTCAAACTTAAAAAAGTGGCCAGTGGAATTTTATCAAATGACACGGTTTAAGAATTTTATATATAGTCAAACTTTATAACGTGGAGGAAGTGATTATACATGTACTTTCACGAACGCATAAGAAATATAAAGCTAAGATTAATTTCCAACCATACATAATGAAAAGTTGCTCACCAAGTATTTGACTAGTTGTAAGGTCTTTATAACAATAGTTGTACTCATGCAAACTAATGGCTAAAAGTAGTCAAGATCTTTAGAGACAGCAATTAAAAGAAGGGAAACTAATGTCTAGTACTAGTAGTTTTTTTCAGGGTGATAGTTGTTTATATCGTTCATCACCTAAGCGATTCGACTAGTGTCTGGCATTCATGGAATTTTAAGCACATAGGAATCATAAGAAGTCATCATATCGTATGTGGAATGCAATATTGAGGCTGACTCAACGGTCCATTCATGAATGTATCCGCGAACATGACCATTTTCTTGCACACCTAATACGTTCATCCTACTTTATGCACCGTATGGTTTTTATAATCTTAAATGCTTATTAGTACATAAACAACTTAGTTTTAATGATTGACAACTTATATTTCATAATCACCGGCATATATATTATTAAGTCAGAGGACATCTGCCATCTGACCACATGTACTTCATGTTTGCCCCGGACTCAACGGGAATATTAATTAAGTAGTCATTAACTCTAAACGTTCATATTTAGAGATTAATGAATTATATTTGCATGTGCCACTCCCATGAATCTATGAAGAGTTAAAGACCAAGATTATTATTAATTTATAAAAATAGTTTTAAACGTACTCTCCACGCTATTCAGTTATTTCTCGAACATATATAATAAACAATATGGATTTTTAAAGATGTTTAATTTTGTCTCTTATTTGGCCGGTTAGATGTTAACATCAGTGTTGTTAGTTATTAACGTTATGTACGTATCGAGATGGTTCTTATGGATCTTATGGAGGTTTCACAATGCTTCTGTCTTCGACCCTCAAGAAGCCGAGCAAAGAGCTTATTTGAAATGATATAGAGTTCTTTTTCTTCAACTTGGATCTATATATTCTCCTAGCGTCTTGTTAGGGTGTTGATTTATTTGTTTTTATGCTTCTTTGTCGTTCAAACAAAAAATGAACGTAAAATATATTCTCCTAGCGTCTTGCTAGGGTGTTGATTTATTTGCTTTTATGCTTCTTTGTCGTTCAAACAAAAAATGTAAGTAAAATATATTCTCCTAGCGTCTTGTTTAGGGTGCTGATGTATTTGTTTTTATGCTTCTTTGTCGTTCAAACAGAAAATGTACGTAAAATATATTCTCCTAGCGTCTTGTTAGGGTGTTGATTTATTTGTTTTTACGCTTCTTTGTCATTCAAACAAAAAATGTACGTAAAGAGATGAAAGAAAAGAAAAACAAACAGTAACATGATTATGATTTTATAGGTGTTGCAACTTTCTTTGATTTTTGTAAATGCATAACTGATAAACTGAATGTGTAACATATGCTAGTGTAAAATGATAAATAACTTTGAACCCATAAAATTGAATTATAATCCATTTGTAAATCTTTCTCTTTTGTAGATGTCTTGCTCTGCTACAAGTTTGAGCTACAACCGTAGTTTATCTATATAGAAGTTTTCGGTATAAACTAAATTTAGTTTCTCATCATAGTATCTTTGTAGATCCGTTTCGACTAGAACTTTAACGCTGAATTGTGGTCGCTAAGGCTTTTAACGACGGAAACTCACTTTTAGAGACGACTTTTGTCGTCGTTAAAAGCCCTTGTAGTATTAGTCAATATATACTAATGTAATGTCTTAATTTTGAAAGTAAAAATTGTATTATTTCTTGCAAAGTACATCTATTTTAAGACAAGACAAAAGGACAATTAGTATGGTTAAGAGGATCCGAACACATGATATCCGCGGTACCACTGGGACAGACACAAATTTGTAGGGTTTTTTTGCTATAAATTGTGAACCATATTATTATATCACTAATTTATTTCGTTTTCATAGTTGTCTTTTTATTATTATTAATATATTTTAGTTGCTTGTCTTAATCATGTCATCAATTATTTCTTTTTCTTGCTTAATTGAACAACTGTATATTTATCATATTATTATTACAGAAAAAGAAACAAAAATGATTGATAGGGAAGCCTGAACCATAAAAGCTAAATCACCTCATGCTCTTGTGATTGTCATATTCATATTCTTACATTTGAATTTGAAGTCATTAAAAATGGGTGTTCTAGTTAAACATATATAGTGACTAAAAAACTCACTTTGATTGTGATTAAGCAACCGCGACTACTTTTTATATATTAAAGGATTCGATCATTGTGTTAATATGCTTAGCTAGAGTCAGAATGATAGATTGATATTATATGCTGATTAAAAGCCTCAAACTCTAATTTGATCAATGAATACAGCGTCTTTCCGGCATTTGTCACATATATTGTTTGTTTCTGCTATAGAAATGTATAAATATTAAATATTAAATATATGCGGCCGGTAAGAATTTTTTTTTTTTATTATTTTTCTTCAATACAATGTCTAACGCGTCGTTCCAGGGCAGGTGTACTAGTGACACAATAGATGGTGTCACTAATCATTTTGAGGGACCTTTCGTGTGAGCAAAGTTTTAACACATTTTTAATGAAAAGTTGGGTAATAGAAAGTCAAAAGTTAAATCTCACACTCTTCTGTGTCACTATGTGAAGGTCTTAAACCTTTTTAACATGACTTTCTTACCACTAGTGACTTGCTACATTTTTTGACATTGGTGACCCATATTCCATGGTGTCACTAAATTAGAGCTTTCGAGCGAAGTACAACATTCTATGACAATGTATGGGTGAATAACCTCCAGATTACTCGGGCTACGTTTGCTTTCACTTATTTCATGAGGGGGACCAAATAATTTTTTGATCAACTTTCTAGGATCTATCCTGGTCCAACAAGACTCCAATGGGTGTCACTTACTAATATTGAATGTCTTTTGGACTTGCTAGTATTTTTATTCTTCTTTCTTCACTAGTTTGCCTCTACTTTTGCTTAATTATGTATCTCATCAATCTACTAGAGAATACAACAATTCCCCACCTAGATCACTGCTAAGTAGGAACGCCTAAAATTCGTCATCAGGTTATTGTAGATTAGCAGTTGTTGATATATTTTAGTTTTGGAACTCAAAATCATTACGATATATCCGTTGAAAAAAAA
>LBNU01026412.1:38374-66136 GCA_014162995.1 Artemisia annua | reverse complement strand
AAAAAGAAGAGATATGGAATAAATATAAGTGGCAGTGTAAAATAAATAACAGTAAGAACATAATAAAGATTAGTTACTGAATAAGTAAAATGTTATATTACGTAAATAAAAGTTAGTTCAATAAAATAAATGTTTAGTTGCATAAAAAAGCTTAAATTGCATAAAGTAAATGTTAGCTTTGCACCTAAATAACAAGATTAGTTGAGTAACGATAAGTAAAAGTTAGGCGTAACAATAGCCAATACAAATAGTCCCAGTAGATCCCAGAGTGTCATACTGTACCATGCTGGTAAGAATCTCAATATGTGTTGGCAATGTCACTTTACGTAATCAAACATATCACTTAATAATGCTAAATATATAGAAATGATTTGCTATATTCGTATAACTGAGTATCCTTACTAGTCAAGAAAGCAGTAATGAGCTATGTACCGGTTTAAAAGGTTACTGAATCAAAAAAAACTTTAGAAGAAGAAAACAACTATGATGATAGACTTAAATTTAAATGGTATTCGTTTATAAAAATGAATACTTTTGTGGCTTACAAACGAGTCAATTTAAGAAAAAGGTCTACGTGATAATGATTTATAAAACTTACTTGATTATATACGATCGTGCTGATAACGTTTACTAATAAACGGGTTTTGATCTCAAGATTTTAATATAATCAAGAACCTTAAAGTATTATCTAAATTATCATGTATACGAAACATTAAAGAGATACAGAACAGAAATATCACCCTTAAAATGTGATCCGGTGCACTTTGTTTCCAATAGATATCAAAGGGTAGTTATACCTCTATGGATTTGCATTGTACATGTTACATAGCTTTCCAAACTCAGTGCACAACTATACAATTTCAACTCATGCAGTGAAGTATTACAATCTGTGATAGACAATGCATAGATCCATTATTGATCCTATAAGGAGAAAAGAGGCATAACATGAATGCCCATGTTTTGAGGTGAATGATTTATAACATTACCAACTTTTTTTTTTTTTTTTTTTTTCAACGGATATATCGTAATGATTTGAGTTCCAAAACTAAAATATATCAACAACTGCTAATCTACAATAACCTGATGTACGAAATTTTAGGCGTTCCTACTTAGGCAGTGATCTAGGTGGGGATACTTACTTAATTACTCCGTATAAATAAATTTTACTCCCTCAACCCACGTGGGCCCTATTAAATATTAACAAAGTAAATTTATATTTCTCTCTCCACTAACCAATAACCATCCATCTTCTTCCCAACATCATCTTCCATTTTTCATATTCATCTACTTCTTCAGGTCTTTTTTTCTATATCTATATAATATAAATCTAAAATTTGATGCCCTCAAAATTATGATGCCCTGGGCCGTCGCCCACCTCGCCCAGTACCAGGGCCGGGCCTGCTAGTAGTGGACAAAATGTTGTGGGAGCATACTGTCATTTTTTATGACAAAATTTCAAGGTACATTGCATTTTCATGTTTAGCTAGAACATGGGAAGATAATGTAATTAATAATACATAATACATAGACGAGACATCGCAACGAGGATCTTAGTATGTGACTTACAAAAAAAAACATGTATTTCATCTTGACTAGAATTTGTATCCTTCAAAACAATGTAATCTAACCTTCAACTAACCTATATTATCCAAATGATGATATTTATACAAATAACGTGATCAAACCCTAAAGAAAAAATAATTACGCGTTTGCAACATCTCTAAAACTTCCTATAATACCTAATGCTTCGACAAGTGTTGCTCTAAATCTGTTTAAATTCAATCTTAAATCTTGTTTATTCAAATAAATATCCCGTGCAGCAGCATACCCTCCTTTCGCCGCCACAGAAGCTGTATCCGCGACAATCGGATGATCAAGACCATATACATCAGCTAACGAACTCTCCCCCGGTGCGATCCTATACTCTAAATACTTCAAACCCATACCTGGACCCGGTTCACTATAAAAAGCATCAACACCATATTGAAACCCTAATGGTCTCACTTGTATCATAACAGCCCCATCTGGTAAAAACATTTCATTAGCTAACCCGGCCCCATGTGCCCCCATCATAACACTACAAGAGTTGATCACACGCGAAAATTTCTCAATGTTTGACATTTCTTTATCCAAGCTGGCAATGATCACTCGAAACCCTAGTTCTTCCATCATTTTCACCAGTTCTGGTTGATTTAGGAATTTTCTGGTTCTTTGGCGGGAAATTAAAAGTAGTACTGGGGGATTTCGGGTATCCAAGACCGTTCGTGTTTTTAGTTTGTATGTTTGTCTGATAAAATTTCGGAAATCTGGCATCGAATAGTAGTTTTGAGGATTTTCTGATGTGTTTATACCTAAAAATTTGTGGAATTTTAATCCGGTGATTGCTCCAGGAAAGCAATGCACGGATGAATCAGTCACTGGATTAATGATTTCATGATCAGATAGACGTGAAAACACACGTCTGTATTTTTTAAGAAATGAAGGTTTGTGATCAACTACTATGAACTGTACGCGAGATTTGAAAAGGCGAGTAGTAATAAATAAAGGGATAATGTTTTCATTAAATTCATGGAATAGGTTTCCTGTGTATCCACCAGATGAGAAGATCACGGCAGGGTGTTCGTGGTTGTGATCACACGCAACTTGTGTTTGTTTGGTTGTGATTGTAACCGGAGTTATGTAGTTCATAACGTAAGGACTTTCTTGCATTGAGTAAGGCCTGATGACAGTTGTGAGATTCGTAGGATGAGATGCATGAAGGTGGACTTGCATTTTGGTCATGTCGATTTTTACTGGTTTGTTTGTTACACACATTATCGACCATGAAGTGTTGTCACAAGCAAAACCGGTTGAATCAAGCTTAGTTCGATCTTGACCTATTTTCAAAACAAAGAAAATTGTACATTAAATTTATTGAATTACCCGATTATATATGCAAGTCAATTATACGCTCCCCTAAATATGTATTCACTCTTCTTTATATGAATTCCAACCAAATTTATGTTGAAAACTTGCAAAAATGAAGTTGATCATAGTACCTTGAAAGGTAATATAATTGTATAGTTTCATTTAAATATGTTATAGTGATCTACCATACTCTTGAATATTTAAACGGGTTATCATTAATTCAATGGTTATCATTTTACATTAATACGTTACTTGGAGAATGATGGCCTAGCTGCTATATATTTTAAACATAAATTATTGTTAGAACATTCTGAAAAGAATAATAAAGTTGAAAATGCATCACTCAAGAACATGGCACATGAGTACAATACTGAAATATTATAAGTGAGTTGACATTCAAACTTGTGTTAAGAGTTGGCTTTTTGTGTTTCAAGGACTAGCTAGTTCCTTTTTCTCACCCTCACTCCATATGTACGCACATGAACATAGGATGGTAATTTTTTTTAATGAAAGCTCAATTAGATTATTCATATGCTTACAGAGTTTAATACTCCGTAGTTACATATGGAGTGATGGTGAGTCTATAAGACAGTATCAAATATGCTTGAGCTGAGTTTACAATAAGCGAGGCAATATGTTCAAAGAATAATATTNCCCAAAAATGTGGTGGCAGGTAGGCCTGAAAGCAAAGTACAAACAAGGTTGTTAATGGTCCGAATCATGCGTTCGAATTTACCATTTTGTTAAGAGATACGGGGACACGAGAAACGTATGTGAACGTTGTGTTTGATAAATAATTGATGGAAAATGATGTTATAAACTATATTCATGGGTTTCGAACGAAATACTCCAATGGATTAACAGCAAATCAGAGTCTAATAAAAACTCTTTGGCAATACGTTAATACTAGAATGGGGGGACATGATAAGGTATAGCAGAGATAATTGTGCTTTATCACCCACTTTCGTAGAAAGTTAAGAGTTGAACAACTCGCGTTAGAACGGTCCTCCGAAGTAGCTGGATGACGGAGGTTGTCCAAGGTCCGGAGGTAATGACGATGGATGTTGGATTACATCAAATCATAGCTGATAACACTGACAACTAGTGTGTACAATGAGATACGGATGGAACATTACATGGTCCATAAAGGTTACCTGGGACTTCGCGACAACCTGAGTTCCGAAAGCATCGGCTGGTGCCCAATATCAGTTCTTGTGTCTCGTCTTCACAATCCTCGTGTTGTAGAGTAGAGCCCAGGTAGTATAAATTGAGTCGTTCACCACCTAGATGAACGACACATTCACACATACTCCGCTTCTCACTATTTATTCTCTCTACTTTATCTCTCTAGAAAACATATATAAAACATATACTTACTCTCACGCCGGAGCTTAGTCTCGGACTAAAAATTTAGGACGAGCTATGTATTATCTTGTTTTAGCCTAGGGATGAAGGAGATAGTATAGACCTCCGAAAAACGCGGGTAAAGATTGTGTACGAAAAATTAGTTCAACAATTGGTGTAGGAATAGTTGGATGACCAATAGGCTATTGGCCAAACGGCATTTTTATAAATGTTTAATCAAGGAAATGGTGTCATTTCAACTCTGAGCAATCGAGACAGTGTATGTGTCGAGTTTTTCTTTTGTCAAAAAACTTTTGCACGAAACCATCAGATTAATTCACATGACTTACATATGTATTTCTAAACGGAATACCATGACGACTCGATGTTCGTTAATTGAAGAACAAGGTTTTTGACTATTATATGTAGTCAACTTTATTCACATGGAGTACGTTGGCTACAATGTACTTTTCTAATAGAAAGAAAAGTTTGATCTTCCATCCTACATAAAGCAAAGTTTGATAACAAAGCATTAGACTAATTCCACGTATCTTTATGACCATACAAGTATTATATATTGTAACCACACAAGTACAAAAAGTCAATTCAAGATCTTAAAGACTTTAATAAGGGGAAAAGGGACTTGGAGCCTATTCGATCATGTTCTTATTGTGAACGTGTTATACAAAATGTACTATACAACATGCATATAAAGTTATGGCTTAGGAATCCCATGAATTCATGAATACCATGATTTACGTAGAACAAGCACTTAAAAATTAAGCTATATATGCTTCATTTTGGTCCCCACGTGTATAAAATATGAAAATTTCATGTTATAACGATTATTTTTCGGGTTGAAAGGGCGTCGATAGCTTGCTATAACATATTAACAACACATGTTTGAGATCTACAGCCATCCATATGATCTTTGATTTGTCTCATTCATGATTCCTTACATGGATATCTTTTGTTTGAACCCTAAACTCGATTATCATGTGCTTTTAGGAATTTGGTGCACTTTGAAGTGGTAAAGTTTAGTTACGCTTGATTCAGTTTCCTACGGTCTTTTCGCAGGTTCGCTTCGATTTTTGTTTGGAAGTGATGAGAAAATTTGTCGCGGTGGTAGTGTATTTCTCTCTTTAAAAACCGATGTCACGAACTTTTGTAACTAGTTGGTCCATCATATTCAGCTAGGACGTTTAGCTAAGGATAACGGTGATAACAACCAATTCCTGATTAACTACGTACATGTTTAATCCTGATACTTTATAATTACATTTTGTTTCCACAAAAATCTCAACGATAATGTAATGAAGTAACAGGGTCGTCTCCGAGTTTTGGGGTTTATGGGCGAAAATTCATAATAAAGTCTTCAAAAACTAATGTTATATAAAAAATGTCACTTTTTTATAATATATAATGCAAAGTACTCCGTAACTATTTAAACATTCAACATATGACCCATTGAAGATATGTTATCACATAATTGCTTTTTTTCTTAAAAAAATATGCATACACATGTTTGTTCACGACATAAAGTTAGGAGCCCTACAATTTTGAGGGCCATGGGCGATCGTCTCCCTCGCCCACCCTCAAGGACTGCTTGGTCAGCTGATGATATAATGTTGTCATTACTCACCATCTAAGTACTAAGGCCGATATGAAAATGGTTTATCCTTGATTTATTTTTTTCTTTCTTTTTGGAACGGTGATCTTATTAAACTAGCAAGAAGCTAAAATAAGTTGCAACAATTTAGTATAAGCATAAATTGAATTTGAAATCCAGCCGGTCCAATCCAAATTACAATTATATTTCTAGGAAGCATCCATTGTTTAACCTACGAAGGATTTCTATATCAACCAAACGAATATAATCGTAACTGGTGATGTATATTAGTGTATACTCTATCACATAACGGTATGTTATATATCTATGTACGTGATATAGAATGTTTCCAATTATTTATCTAATTTTGGTGTACTAAATTTACATTTGAAGGGGAGGCAAAATTGTGTAATGAACCAAAATGATGGTACTGAAAATAATTACTATGATTCATTTATTGAAAATGACAAATCAAAAAGCATTAATTCTTGCTTCGTTGTTATGATAATTGTTTCTATGTATGTCTACATGTACTAGTTGTAAGGGGTGTTTAATAAATCAAGTGGTAGATATAAAAGTTTTAATTAGCTTTTTATAAGAGAGAGTGTACATTTATGAGTCTAGTTTATTTTAAAATTTTAGTTTAATATACGGGCATACAAATTTAAGAATATAGAAATTGATAATTTTACACTTAAGTTCGTAAAACTAGATTAAGATTAGTCTCTTTTTTAAAGTTTAAGGTTTGATTGTAAATTGTATTAACCAATCAAAATAACATTTATTTACACTTAAGTTAAAAAAAAAAAAAAAAAAAAAAAAAAAAAAAAAAAAAAAAAAAAAAAAAAAAAAAAAAATTTAAAAAAAAAAAAAAAAAAAAAAAAAAAAAAAAAAAAAAAAAAAAAAAAAAAAAAAAACGTGTTTTTTGTTTCTCTACTGAATTTATCAAAAGTTTGACCAAACTAATTTAATTTTGATTTTTATTAGCTAATAGGCTATGTTTGATTTTACAATTAAGTTCTCTTATCGGTTAATAAAAGAATAGATTATCACAACACGTTTTTCTTTTATTATATAAAAGATTATTATTTGCAATATTTTTTGCAATTATTTTGTAATGTCATTTCAGTTTCATATCATATCGTGGAAACTTGAAACTCTCATTTAATCACATACATACAAAACTGTTCTAAAAGGCATCGCTATATGTGATTGAATGACTATAACGTAACGACCACCAAACGTTATTATAGAGTCTCGTTAAAATTACTTCGTACGCGTACTATTTGTTTAAAATTAATTTACTTTTGTTGGTTAGTCATCGATCAATCATCACATCACTTCCGAGTGTTTTCTTTTATGTTCTATCTTGTTGATAGTTTCAAATTCTTTACTTAAGGCTGTTCAGCGGGCTTATAATCTGATGAATAATGATGACGATTAAGCTACTAGTTGTGTATATACTCTGTATAAAACAATCGATGTATTCGTCTACAATGGTCGATGTTACTTTGTTCGAGAAGAATATATAGTATTCGTGTACTAGTTATCCGAGAAGTTTAAAGTTGGGCATGAGAAGAATGTTTTTCTAAATTTAGACAAAAGAAATGGTTAAGATAACATAAAAAATGCTTAATCTACGTGTTAGTATATATAGTTAACAAGCGGTTTAAATTATACAATTGGAAATACGTTTTAGTCTTCACAGTCATTTCTTTTTAGATAATTGTGTTATTCTTTGTGGGCTTTACTAGAAATATTTATATCTTAAAATAGAAAATGTTTTGTTGACAATTCATGCTGGGTGGTATTCATTTGTTATTGAACCTAACCCAAGTTCCAGCTTAGCCCAATAATATAGAAGTGTATTACAGTATAATCCAAAAAACGTAACTATCCAATAGCCTTCATTACACTACTAACCATTGTGTGTACTTGCGTATCATTACAATAGATATACAAGTTTACAACACCAAATACCAACAGTAAAAAATGTAAAAAATAGCTGATGATCATACTAAAGTTAAACACAACTATACAAGATATTCATGTCTGTATATGACACATTCGTGGGTTTTAGACCGTACGTTGCTGTAAGGAATTTTCGGAAATTTATTATGGAGTTACCTTTGGGAACTTCAGAATAATTTATATATAAATATGAATGGTATTTTAGACCAACAACAATTGCGGGAAAACAGTGAATGCTCTTGTTGGAATTTACATTCAACACGCTGTAATTGGATAAACTCGAGAAAATGGGTTTGAATTTCTTGATGAAAGTAGGTTTATAATCCGTGATAACGAATTGGACTTGCGAGTTGAAAATGTGAGAGGTGATGAATAAAGGGATTATGACGTCGTTGAATTCGTGAAATATGTTCCCTGTGTAACCGCCAGAGGAGAAAACGATCGCTGGAATCGTGTGAATGTTATCACAATATTTTGATGGAATTTGTGGTGGTTTATGGAGGAATTTAACCGGAGTTATCTTTTTCAATAATTGTACATTTTTTCCCTGGAATTGTGTCCATGCATATGGAAGTACTTGTACATTTTGTCCCTGATTACTTCTTAAACCGAATGGAGCAGACACATAAATTTCCATAGTTTTAGTATCTATCTTTACGGGGTTACTTGCAACACAAACAAATGGTTGATTTGTTGAATCACAAGCAAAACCGGTTGTTTTGAGGTTTTGTTGATCATCATCTCCTGTTACAATACAAAACAAACACATATTACATATTCAATTTCAAGCACGAAAACAGAATAAAAACTTACCTCGGTTACGGATCGAGTGAAAAGAAAACTTAAAATGAGGTGGACGATCTATAACCATATATTTGAGATACATCGACTTTAATTAGATGCATCTCAATCAGTGGCGGATCTAGGTATTTTAAACATGTGTAGCACAAACGATTTTTTTTACCTCAAGTTCTAACTAATATAGAGAATGGAATAAAAAGTGTCGTATTAGAAAATTCATAAACAAGCTAGTATAGTTACTTCGTTCACCCTATAACATCATAAATCTAGTATTTACACAGCACGACCCTTTAGCTCGAAAACACTAAGACGCACAAAAAACTATAAATATCAAAAACCTAAAAAATCGTTAAATATAAGCTTAGAAACAATAGCTGATGTCAAAGTTATGAAACTAATTTAATTGAACCGTCTTTCAAAACTTCTTAGACAACAACTAGCATGTGTAAAGCGCTATGAATGACTTATGACCTATCAAAGTAACGTTTTAATGTTTCAAACAAGGGTTAATAATGTTACTTTTGTGCCTTTAATTATACATTTTTAGAACTAAAAACTAAAAATATGAGATAAGTGTGTAAAATCTTGAAACTTTAAGGGGAAATGTGTAAATGACTCAAAATGGTCATCTTCTTCACCCAAGAACAGACAATAGCATACTACGTTACCTCTGTTTTCAACTTACTTAATACTAATCGATTTTAAGCTCATTCTTTCTCTAAAATCTCATAGTTTTCATTCTTGAGCACATTGTTATCAGTTTGTTGCGTGATCGAATTAAATCAACTACTACATCTATTATCAAGCGCTCCTAAAAATAGAAGGCCTAGATGCTCAAATCCAACCCTGCTTCACATGACGAATCCATGTGTGGCACGTGCCACCGGTGACCAAGGCATAGCTCCGCCCCAGATCTCAATTCATTTAAAATTTATTTCACATATATGGTTATAGTTATTAGGGTGTTCATTGGGCGGTTCGGTTCAGTTAGTTGGAATATTTAAACATCCATCTGGGGGGTGGGTAATTCATTTTACTAGCCTAAACCGAACCGTATTAAGTGGGTAACCGGACTTGCGCATACCCGAAATGAGCGGTTACCCGCGATTCGATTCACAATTAACCATTCTAAATGTTCAAACGTTTAACCGTATAAACAATAACATGATCTAAAACGTACACCGTAATTTTAGTATATTAAATATTATTGAATAGATTAAAGTCATTTTTAAGTTACTTCTTCACAATAATTACGCTCAAATAAATATACATGACACATTAACAAAAAATATTTGTTCGACGTTTAAATGTTACAATCACATTAATCTATTTTCGCACATAGATGTTTACATTAGGAGCAAGAAAGTCGTTATACAATAAGAGTAGTGTAATAATATAATTGATACTTGTAAAATTATTTGAATATTTAGTTAAAAAAATTCATTTATATATACACGGTTCGGNCAACATAAATAAATAATACTTTCCTAATAACCTTTTAACCAAAGGGTTGTATGTCTCTTTTCATCCAACAAAGACTCACAAGACTCCTCCATCTCATTTGTATATTCGATCAAGTACACTAATGCATTCCTAATCTCTTTGACCTACACATAAACAATCCAAGATACTCACCATAGCCTCATGTGCCTCCCTTCCATCTCGACAAGACCACACCATGAAGATGGACAAGCATGTCTCTATTCGAATGACACAACATGAAGCATGTGTATCATATGTTTCGCAAGGGTCACAAGTATCTCACTAAACTCTTCTATAAATGCCTCACTATTCACTCAACTTCATCACACAAAAAGTCACTAACACAAAGCAAAAACACTCCACTTTCTTCTTTGCTCACTGCCGAGGGCTAGAGACTTCACAAGAAATACTTGGGTCATTTCTAAATCTTGGGTTGATATTTGAATCTTGGGTTATCACACGTTGAAGTTTTTCCATGTCTTGCTCGTTTCTCGTACAACTCGACATCTTCACCACCACTAAGGTGTTGTAAGTTGGAACACTCTCTTTTCAATATTTACTATTCGCACTTTTGTTTTCATGCATATCATATATGTCACGTTACACTCGGAAACACTAAACTTGTATTTAACACAAATATCACAAACACCCTCGACACAACTAAAAAGGCCTTCATATTTTTGTTTTATACGTAAAACCCATACATATTTTTATACCAAATGATTCTTTGAACCAACCCTAAACGAGATAGTAAAACATGCAAGAATTATAAGATCAAACACCACATCAAACCGAGCTAAAGCTAAGCCCCCTGGATCGTTTTCTATAAAACTAAAAATCATAGTTTTGGGCCAAAAAGGGCTAACGAGCCCATGGGTTTCAAAAATGAAATTTCGGTTTAAGTTTTAAAATTTTTGAAATGTTTTAACTATAGAAACTGATTTTTATAAATAATTATAAGATAAAAATGATAAACTTTTATAAAAGTAAAAGTTTACTTTTCAAAAACTAGATTTTGGACTAAGTTTGCAAAATATTTTCATTAAAGGACCAAATGTGTAAAACTGTGAAAACTTTCGGATTTTAATGAAACAGTGATATTTTAAATAAATATAAGGGTAGAAACTGTAAATATTTGAAGCTTAGGGTATAAAGTGTAAAAGTAATATTTTGGACTAAAAATGTCAATATTTTTAATCCAAGGGTATAAACTGTAACTTTTGCAAAGAAAAGGGATAAAACTTGGTAACATTATATTTTTACTCTAAACCTTTTATACTTTGACATATATAATATATATGTATACTTTTATAATAATTATATATATACTTTACATATATTATTTAACTTAAATAATTTTACTACAAATAAAAATAAATAAAATAAATATTTTTATTAACGTTATGACAACAACAAATAATTAAACGTTTAATGAAAATGTTTTCGTATCGAAAGTATAAAATAACTATGTTAAGTTATTTTGGATATTTTAATACACGAGATCGATATCACCATACTTGATAAGTAACACACGTCATTCACACACCGAGTTGAATCACTGATAATAATATATATCACATTGATTTAGGTCGCAAGTCGGAGATCATTCATTGCTATTCGTAGCAAGTCACCGTCACCGTTTGGGTACTATTTGAATCTTGTTCATTACCACCGAAGTTAACACCCTACAGGTGAGTTTATAGTCCCACCTTTCTAAATTGTTTTTAAAACCCCGTGGGGAGATACATGCGATAAATTGAACACAAGTATTTTTAGTATGCGATGATTTACCTGATATTGCCTAAGTTGACACCCGTTCAACAAGTCCCTCATATCACGAACCTTAATCACTTGCTAGTGAGCGCGAATATAGTTGGTAGATCTATCGGAATGACAGCCCATCTCTACCAAGGTGATTACTTGGTAGGAGATGTGCTATATTCGAGGTAACATAGAAATTTTGCACATTTCTATCCCCGAGGGCCCTTTTGTCATTTACATCCTTTGTGGTGTAGGTGATTTTATCTTTTATGATATTTCAACGCAATGTTAAGGCTTGCGATTCGTGAGGCTTAGGAGCAATATTGACACCCGATATATGTTTATGTACATATATGACACCCGATTAATCAAGGCCTATTACCTTGATTATTTATTTCTAAAATATTTGACTTGTGTTCACCCTGTTTACGAATTAAACTACTATGGATGCACTCAACCTTTGTGTTAACATTTTTAGCATGTTTATCTCAGGTAACTAGCGGCATGATGGCACGGAGTTGGCAAAAAGGGTACACAGGACCTCCCTTTTCTATAGAATAATCATATCATTCTTTTCAAACTCATAACTCTTTTGTGAAACATTCCATTCTTGGAAAAATGTTTTGTAACTCTGAATATTTGAGTTTTCATTGAATGATATAAATCTATCTTTTGAATTATTTTCTATGATGATGACTGTGATTCTATGATATAATTACCCCGAATTAGACTTCCGCTGCTCATAAAATTTTTGGGGTGTTACATATAATATCTTAATTATGAGTAACTATCCTTTTTCCCCTGTGTAATACAAACTTGCATTAATTAGGGATAGTTAAAAAAATGGCCCGGTTGCCCTGTGGCTAGGCATTTTTGGCCCGATTTTTCAATATTCCCGTTCTAGCCCGGGTTGCCCTGGGCAACTAGCGTATAGCCAACAACAGGATGCCACGTGTCCGACCAACCACTGTTGGTATGATGTACATGGAACGTATTGTATTTTGGGCAACTTTTGTATTTTGGGCAACCATACATGAACAACTGGGTATTTTGGTCATTTCACACCTTACTCTCAAAACATTCAACTAAACCAACTCATATAAACATCTCACAACCCTCCTCTCCTCTAGATACACCATCACAACTCACACCACCACAACCACCCAACAACCCGACGCCACCACCACCTGACGCCACCTCCACCGGACTCCATGGACACATAAACCAACGCACCACCGAAACCGTCCATCATCAAGTTTTGAGGTATTTAGATATATCTATTGATTTTGAAGATTTTTTTATAGATCTACTAGCTTATAGACCCGTGATAAATCACGGGTGGCTTATAAAAAATTGAATAGACATTGTTAAATACCATAAGAGCCTATAAACCCTTAAAAATCATGACAAGGCTTATAAATAATTGAAATAAACATTGTAATATATAAAAACCTATAAACTCGACACCTCATGGGTTACCTCATGTGTAGAAAAGTTCAAGTAATTCTTATATACCTTTGGAGTGTAGACTCTACATGGTGTTTAATAAAACCTTGGCTTTTCAACAAAACTATATATCTTTGAAGTATACAATATTGAGAAATATAAAATGTTTCCTATGCACAACATCCGCATGTAAAATATAATAAATCGGATTTTCATCCACTTACAGAGCTGTTTAGTGAACATTTACCTTAATTCTATCATAACTTAATTTATGCCACCATGTTCCTCTATGCCACCATGTTCCTCTACACAAACTGGAACCAAAGTGATGAATAGAATGCTATAATGATATCCTTGTTGATAAGAAATCTCAAGCTGCCCCTTTATGAGCATTTTAGCATCGCTTGAACTTATGAAATTAATATTTCGTGCTCGAACATCCGATCTAATTTTAATCAATAAGATCTAATATCATTCTTTTGTGATTGCAATAATCATGACATACAACATACTGTTAAATAAGAAGTCAATAACCAAACTTAAGAAGTCAATAAGAAAAGAAACATATAGAAATTTTGAAGTGAAGAACCAAATTTAAAGAACACATTTGTTGTCAAGTGTTCAACATATTCTGATTTCCGCAACACATATACAATATTAAAAAAGTATTGGACTTTGATTCACATTCAAGCATTTTATTACGTACAAACTTACTATGAGAATCACTTAAAATCTTAATTAAAGAATCCATCAAGCTGGGTATACCCTTTCAAAGTAAACAAATCATTACCACAATAAGCAACCCATTTTGTAAAGTTTAGGCTTACATGAACACAACATTCCAATAACATTACCTTTATACTTCCACTTTCTGTAAACCAGAAATAGCAAAATCATAATCTTCAAAACAACACACTTACCCCATCACTATAGCAAATAATAATCTAACGTTGCAAAAAAAAATAATAATAAAAAAATAAAAATAAAAAGACCTTGAGATCTTAATTTAAGTCCAAAACAACACTATCAAACCACATTCAACAAACTTTTACTTTTCACGACTACTCTATGTTGCACTTGCAAGATCAACTCATATGGGAACCCGTCCCACAACTACTCTTAGTGAGCATTTGCATGTAAATCATGAGTCTCGAAATAAATCATGTTTTACATTAAATATAACTGAAGCATAATGACTTTACACCAAAGAGCACAAAACCCGCAACTCTTGTTCCAAATAATTAAAAAACACGCAAAAACAGTTGATCTCTCAAAGTTACTTATATATTTCCGGTAACTTATATAGACAAAAACACGACGTATGTTTGGCTGAAATGCTTTTAACGTCTATAAAACATGTTGAGTCACACACACATACTCTTGCAACTCTAGTTAAAATCAAGTCCAGCCCGTCACAGAATAATTGAAAATCAAAACTTTTAGATTAATGGCACTAAAATAGTTTAAGACATTTCATCGAACACCTTTGGCGCACTTCTTAATTTACTTGATTTACCATATCTATCCAATAGAAGAATTCATATAATCAACTTCAACATCGAATTTACTTCAAGTATAAAATATGAATCCAGATCTTAAAAACAGTGAACGAATTTTTTAAGCTGAAGATACCGAATTAAACTAATTCAAACCTGGGTTGACACAAAGTTGACATATTAGGATTCATTCTTCAATTTAATTTCCTCTAAACACTTTTATATTAGTATGTCAAAAACTCAAAGGGGATAGCTTGGCTACAATTATTGTAGCCAATTAGCTACAATCCCCCACCAAAATACACAAGAAATTGATTCAGGGACCCACAGAAAGAAGTCAGGGACCCACAAGGTGACACAGGACCTACAATTTGTAGCACAAATTGTAGGGAATTGGCTACAAATTAATTGTAGCTAATATATTCCCAAACTCAAAATTGAAAGATATCTATAACAAAGAAGCAAAAACTTTCATGTTGACGTTGCAGTTTAAGCAGATCAAGAGAATGATGAAACGAATGATTCATTGAAGAGACAAAAGGCATGTAACGTTTGAATTTTAAACTGATGATAGAGTTGCCTTCAATAAAACACATTATAGGGCTTAAATCACGTGAAAATTTAACACACCTTCAATATTTACAGATTTTGATTGCAATAGTTTGTCTAACTGGATTTACACGTGGCATTTTTGACGTGGCATTTGTGACTGATGCGCGTGGATTGCAACACGCACTACGTTTTACCTCTCAAGGGATCTCGAGAAGCTTGCAATCCCCACAAGGCAGTGTACCTGACCGATGTAGTATAGTGTAGTGGCAAGTACCGGGGGATTGATCGTTCTCTCGCAGGGAATAGTGTTCGTTAGGCTAAAGGCTACTCTAATCTAGGTCTAAGGATGGAGGATGATTCTTTTTGTATTTTTATGTTTTATGAAAGCAGTAAAATCTCTGGTTTTGGAGGATAGGGCGGAATTAGTTGCTAGTCAACTAACCCAAGTTATCTACTTCTAAGCTACTTATATTTTTGTATTTTTTTGGTTTTGAGAAAATCAGTGGTGGAGAGTAGTGTTTACTTAGATTTCATTACTCCCTAACTATCTTTTACCATGTAATTAGTATGTTGAG
This sequence comes from Artemisia annua, assembly GCA_014162995.1. Lineage (NCBI taxonomy): Eukaryota > Viridiplantae > Streptophyta > Magnoliopsida > Asterales > Asteraceae > Artemisia > Artemisia annua. The sequence continues at coordinate 50,192 of LBNU01026412.1, read as the reverse complement.
TTTGCGTGGATGACGGGTGTATTCCTAACAAGTCGTAGGGAGTGCGTTCAATTCCCTAACTCTATAAGTTCCTACCTCACTCTATGACGATACGTCAAGCATCCTATCATGAGCTCACCGATAGCAACCTATGCATGAAATACTACCTTAAAATCGATAACGCACATACGATTCACGTTTCTAAAGACGTTCAAGCTTGTTACCGTATAGGAGATTAGCCAGTTTTCTCTAGTCTAACGTAGATGAAACATTCACCCAAATACAATCACAACATACACATCACATGATAATCAATAGTTAGGTTTCATTAGATCTAAGCAAACACAAAGTAAATTAGCCTAGCATGTTGAAAGAAAGACAAGCACAAGCATAAATCACACAACACATAGACATATTGTATGAATAAAGACTTATCTTGGATTAAACATGCAAGTTAGAGGGGTTAGGATACCCTCTAAGGTCTGTAATACACGTACTAGGGTTTAACCCTAAAGTTCTCCACTCCAAAATTCGTCTAAAGTTCCTCTAGGTTATATAAAATAAAGAAAAATCGTTCTATATATATAGAAAACGCGGGCTGACGGCGTCAGCCCAATAGGTGACGTCGTCAGCTCGGCGATTAGGGTTTTGTGACGGCCTTCCTTGAGGTGGTCATGTTTCCTTGTTCCAGATCTGACGGCCTTAGTTGACGGCGTCACCGAATTGCACTACAAACTCTCTGGCCCGTCACGAGTATTTTCCAATTCTTCACTTCACTTGTTCCTGACGTCGTCACCTTGTAGAGTGTGACGGCGTCACCTTCTGTGATCTTTAGGGTCTTTTGAGATTTTGTTGTTTTCCGTACTTTTTCACTCCGAAAACGCCCGAAAATGCTTCTTTTGTGATTTTCCCTTCAAAAGTACCTAAAATGAGAAAAGAAACGACTTTGGGTGAAATCCAAACCAAAAACATACGAATTAGGACTCAAACCGACCCCTAAAAACGTAACATTTTTCGTCTCATCAAATACCCTTACACTTGAGATTTGCTTGTCCTCAAGCAAATGCGCTTTTATTCCCAATTGAAAAACAAGTTAGAGGTCATTTAATGCGAACTTAAAAGTAATTACGAGATTTAGTCGTTCCGCTTTACTCAAAATAAGCACGGAGAAAATATACTAGCACCTCTCATGTAGTGTTTGGATACTCACATCTCTCGGTTGATAATATGTAGATATAATGTAAAGGAAATGGACAATATCACTCACTACCTGTCATAATAAATAGATTACCATAGGCTTGAGAGAGGATCAAAACCTTCTCCACTAAGGCGTAAGCACCTAGGATAACTATCAAAGAGGGCTTTACAAAAGGGTTATAACGGGAGGTTTAGGGATATGGAAAAACACGGTTTGGTTGGATAAGGGATAGTTTACTGGTGGCTAGTCAATCATCTTATTTAGTTACATATACAAGTGGCGTTGCCAAGCCAAGACTAGACTCAATCTTAAACTATCAAAAACAAAACAAAACAAAACTAAGAAATAAAAGATAGGTGTGGATGGTAGTCCGTATGTTTTTTTTTTTTTTTTTCTTTTTCTAATTTTTTTGTATTTTTCTTGATTTTTCGATTTTTTTTTTTTTTTTTGAATACCTTTTTACCCTACCATCCAAAATAATACATCAATGGGGATTAAGCTTTCCCCTTACACTTGAACTTTTACATACTTTACATTTACTATTCTACGACTCGAATTGAAATAATTAAAACACTTGGAGTACTTTTGAAAACGTTTAGCACATATGGGGGTAATAAATGATGTTCTTCCCCATTACTCCATAACACTAGTACTTTACCCATGAGTCCCAATCATCCCAAAACAATATGTACAAGATATGACTCGACTTAGCAACAACGTAACTAATTAGATAATTGACAAGGGTTTAACAAATAACAATAATGCACTAAAGGTGAGTGCATACAAGGTAGGCTAAGGCGATTTGGTTGCACATTTGGGGTGGATTGTAAACAAATTCTTCCTTTAAGTATGATGCTTAAAGTTAGAAACGAAAGGGATAGGCTCTGAGGGGTGTACTAGGGGTATCGTGTACCAAAGATGGGTACATCGCAAAGGTGTGGGAGAATTACTTGACCAATGTAGCCAATGTAATTATAATACAGGTTTAAAACAAGGGTTATCCTAATGCCTCTTATCATGTAGTTAATCCTAATCTACACGAATGTAGTCTCACTTGTGGACTCGGAATGGTCACTAACGCAAGTTCTAGAATCTAAGTATTACCGGTACACACATGGGCACTAAAGTTGAGTGCTTCTCTTCCTACCAATTCTAGGGGTGAACCTCACATATTTGGGTGGAAAATTTTTGGTGGTACGGTTTTTTGTGCTAGTCATAAATTCTCCTATCCATGAGACGCTTATTAGGACTAAAGTTTCCCTCCTAATTAATGTAAAAAATTTTAAATTTGCTCTAAAATTACTCTAACAAGTGTTTCTTTTGGTTTTATTACACACTACTCTTAAACAAGCAAAAATCAAGCAATATTGATGAGGTTTCATTAATCTACCCTTATTTACCCCCCTTACACTTAAGTTGAACATTGTCCCCAATGTTCGAAAATAAGGAATGGAAAAGATAAAAGGTTAAAAGAATGAAATCGGATACTCCCCTGATTCGTTCTTTATGCAAGTGAAGTAACACGGTTAGATCCTCCTCCAAGAAGACGAACTATCAAAGCTTCCCTTCCAGTATATGCATCATCTTCTTGTCCTAAATAACCTGTTAGCATGGAAACACTACAAGAAACCTTGCGTAAAATCGGCGGCATTATTCATATATATATAGACGTATACCTAGAAAGCAAGTAAGATATAATGCTTGTGGAATGATTTTTCTACAGATTTCCTGGAATTCATAAGAGAGATTTTAACAAACATACAAGTTCCGTTAGTAAACTTTAATCAACAAATAAATTCCAGATTTTTGCACCTGACGTCGTCAGGTATTAACTCCTGACGCCGTCAGAGTGTTCTGACAGAAAGTTTAAGTTGAGTTTCCGGAAAATTTCTTGGAAAACCTTTGTCTCAATTCCTGGGAATTCTGCAGAAAAAATCATTATGACTCGATACAAGCATTTGACTCTAACAATTACGAATATGTAAACTAATTTCGTTGTTATGATTCATGTTCATTCGTTCTATATTAACCGATTTGGATGTCTCTTACACTTAGCTTTTGCGAATTACCTTTATATGTGATTAAGACGAAGTTAAAAACAAAATAAAGCATTTTCACAATTTAGTTTGAAGCATGAATCAATAACAAGAAATATAATTTACATACGGAAACAAATAAACACAAAGACACACAAAACATGGGTTGCCTCCCAAGAAGCGCTTTTCTTTATTAATGAGTCTTGTAGCTAGACTCGAGGCCTTGCCTCGTTACGTGACTTCTTGTCCGGTTGTGTACTCCGGACCTAACTCTAGACACTCTTTATAGAATCCTATTATTTTTCTCATGACGTAGTCTACTCCTCTACGCTTATCCTCTTCATTCCTATAGTAGACCGCTTGCTTATGTTCTTTCTCAAGGTCCGATAAAAGCCGGTATTGCTCTATCTTATATGGCATTTGGTAAGCTATTTCCTCGGTCCCTTCCTTGAATTTAACTATCCCTAGGGATGGGTCATAACTCATCTTAGAGGCCTCAACAAATGGTCTCCCAAACACTACTTGAGTTAGGCAATCATCAATTACCGGTCGAATATCCTCAACTATCACAAAATCGGTGACATAGGTGAAGTTGCCTACGAATACATGAAGTCCCTTGACCCTACCCACAAAATTGCTTATATATCGGGTATTTGGCAACATCCTAAATCCTAGTGGGTCTCTTTTTATCAAGTTGTAGTAGGCTCTACTCATGATGTTGATGGGGGACTTAAGGTCTATGTAAGCTTTCCATGCATGAAGATGCCCTATGTTGCATGGTATGTTGAGGTTAGATGGGTCACCTGCTTTGATGATTGGATTACCTAGGAAGTGTGGTGTCTCGGGGCTATCAAACAAGTCCTTATGATATTCCTTTTCTTCATTGGTGGGCCACCTATTGAAGTATTCGACTTCACTCTCTACGTCATCTACCTCCTTATTCTCAATCACCTCGGATTCTACGGTCTCAACCTTAGGGTCACTATCGTCCTTATTTTCATCATCCTCTTCCCTAGTAATTGGCTTAATAGTGACAACGTTGACAAAGTGGACATTCTTGGATGATGATGGGTCCTTAGTGGGAGATCCGCTAGTTGTGCTCCTAGTGTCCTTATTCGAGGGTGTCAACACTTGGTTGGTGAAAGCTTTCAACAAGTTGTCGAGTTTATTGGTCATCTCGCTTTGTTGTTGTTTGAAATCGGCTTCAAACCTAGACAATCGAGCTTCTTGAGATGCCATAAAGCTAGACATTAATCCTTCGAAATCGTTGGAAGGATTGTTGTTGGAGTTGCGGTTTGAGGGTGCACCGCTTGGTTGGAAACGGTTAGGTGGGTTGGAAGGGTTGCCTTGAGGTTGTTTCCACCTAAAGTTCGGGTGATTCCTCCAAGAGGGGTTGTACGAATCACCGTATGTGTTTTGCTCGGGCTTGAAAGTGTACCACTTATCTCCCGCTCCGTCGGTACGCGAGGATGCGTAGTCCGCAAAAGCTTGTTCGGGGAGTTCCTTGCAATCGCGAGTGTCGTGGGGACCTCTACACAATTCACAAGAAGAAGTGATTTTGTTCACTTGGCTTGAAGGTTTAGGAGCTTCGTAGGATTTCATTAGATACTTGACTTGGTCTTCAAGTTCCATGATCCTACGGTCGGAAGTGCTTGAGTTATTCGAAGGCAAGGATATTGCCTTGACCGTTTTGTTCAAATCACGGGGATCGTTCCAACTTTCGTTGTCATAGAGAGCAAGCTCGTCTATGAGTTCCCATGATTCCTCCGCACTTTTATCACGTAGCTTACCACCGGCCGCTTGGTCAATGGTTCGCTTTGTGGAGGGGTTGACGTGGTCATAGAATATTTGGACTTGGAGCCAAAGTTCTATGCCATGATGAGGGACTTTGTGAAGTAGGTCTTTGAATCGGCTCCATGCCTCATAGAGAGTTTCGCCTTGATGTTGTTGGAACATCAAGATGTCGCTCCTAAGTTTGCTAGTTCTCCCCGGTGGGAAAAATTGGGCAAGGAAGAGAGTGGTTAGGTCGTCCCAAGTGGTGATGGATCCTGCGGGTAAGCGCTCAAGCCATTGACTAGCTTGGTCACGTAGAGAGAATTGGAATAGGCGTAGTCGGGTGGTCTCTCGGGTGTCAACACTAAGGTCTATGGAATCTACGATTTTGAGGAAATCCTTAAGGTGTTGATTTGGGTCTTCGGAACGAAGCCCATGGAATGCGCATCCGCTTTGCACCAACCGGATGGTGTCGGATCTCAAGGGTGTCACATTGGCTCCTTGGTTGAGCTCAATGGTGTTTCGATAGCCTTGGTGGCTAGGTCGGGAGTACTCTCCTAAGGTGCGGGCTCTAGGAGGTGGGTTTGGTTGAATTAGGTTGTTGGGATCAAGGATGTTACCACCTTCCATGATGTCGGATGGTAACGGTTACGAACAAAAACACGAAGAAAAAGATAGACTAAAGAGAATCCTAGAAAAATAAAACAAAATCTCACTAGAAAGGAGTCTAGTGAGTAGACCTAATTAAGAATAAAAATTAACCTAAACAATAACTATTCCCCGGCAGCGGCGCCAAAAACTTGATGCGCGTGGATTGCAACACGCACTACGTTTTACCTCTCGAGGGATCTCGAGAAGCTTGCAATCCCCACCAGGCAGTGTACCTGACCGATGTAGTATAGTGTAGTGGCAAGTACCGGGGGATTGATCGTTCTCTCGCAGGGAATAGTGTTCGTTAGGCTAAAGGCTACTCTAATCTAGGTCTAAGGGTGGAGGAAGATTCTTTTTGTATTTTTATATTTTATGAAAGCAGTAAAATCTCTGGTTTTGGAGGATAGGGCGGAATTAGTTGCTAGTCAACTAACCCAAGTTATCTACTTCTAAGCTACTTATATTTTTGTATTTTTTTGTTTTTGAGAAAATCAGTGGTGGAGAATAGTGTTTACTTAGATTTCATTACTCCCTAACTATCTTTTACCATGTAATTAGTATGTTGAGTTTGCGTGGATGACGGGTGTATTCCTAACAAGTCGTAGGGAGTGCGTTCAATTCCCTAACTCTATAAGTTCCTACCTCACTCTATGACGATACGTCAAGCATCCTATCATGAGCTCACCGATAGCAACCTATGCATGAAATACTACCTTAAAATCGATAACGCACATACGATTCACGTTTCTAAAGACGTTCAAGCTTGTTACCGTATAGGAGATTAGCCAGTTTTCTCTAGTCTAACGTAGATGAAACATTCACCCAAATACAATCACAACATACACATCACATGATAATCAATAGTTAGGTTTCATTAGATCTAAGCAAACACAAAGTAAATTAGCCTAGCATGTTGAAAGAAAGACAAGCACAAGCATAAATCACACAACACATAGACATATTGTATGAATAAAGACTTATCTTGGATTAAACATGCAAGTTAGAGGGGTTAGGATACCCTCTAAGGTCTGTAATACACGTACTAGGGTTTAACCCTAAAGTTCTCCACTCCAAAATTCGTCTAAAGTTCCACTAGGTTCTCTTTAAAATAAAGAAAAATCGTTCTATATATATAGAAAACGCGGGCTGACGGCGTCAGCCCAATAGGTGACGTCGTCAGCTCGGCGATTAGGGTTTCCTGACGGCCTTGATTGACGTGGTCATAATTGCTGGTTCCAGATCTGACGGCCTTGGTTGACGGCGTCACCAAATTGCACTACGAACTCTCTGGCCCGTCACGAGTATTTTTCCAATTCTGGACTTCACTTGTTCCTGACGGCGTCACCTTGTAGAGTGTGACGGCGTCACCTTCTGTAATCTTCAAGGTCTTTTGAGTTTTTGTTGTTTTCCGCACTTTTTCACTCCGAAAACGCCCGAAAATGCTTCTTTTGTGATTTTCCCTTCAAAAGTACCTAAAATGAGAAAAGAAACGACTTTGGGTGAAATCCAAACCAAAAACATACGAATTAGGACTCAAACCGACCCCTAAAAACGTAACATTTTTCGTCTCATCAAATACCCTTACACTTGAGATTTGCTTGTCCTCAAGCAAATGCGCTTTTATTCCCAATTGAAAAACAAGTTAGAGGTCATTTAATGCGAACTTAAAAGTAATTACAAGATTTAGTCGTTCCGCTTTACTCAAAATAAGCACGGAGAAAATATACTAGCACCTCTCATGTAGTGTTTGGATACTCACATCTCTCGGTTGATAATATGTAGATATAATGTAAAGGAAATGGACAATATCACTCACTACCTGTCATAATAAATAGATTACCATAGGCTTGAGAGAGGATCAAAACCTTCTCCACTAAGGCGTAAGCACCTAGGATAACTATCAAAGAGGGCTTTACAAAAGGGTTATAACGGGAGGTTTAGGGATATGGAAAAACACGGTTTGGTTGGATAAGGGATAGTTTACTGGTGGCTAGTCAATCATCTTATTTAGTTACATATACAAGTGGCGTTGCCAAGCCAAGACTAGACTCAATCTTAAACTATCAAAAACAAAACAAAACAAAACTAAGAAATAAAAGATAGGTGTGGATGGTAGTCCGTATGTTTTTTTTTTTTTTTTTTTTTTTTTTTTTTTTTTTTGCATACCTTTTTACCCTACCATCCAAAATAATACATCAATGGGGATTAAGCTTTCCCCTTACACTTGAACTTTTACATACTTTACATTTACTATTCTACGACTCGAATTGAAATAATTAAAACACTTGGAGTACTTTTGAAAACGTTTAGCACATATGGGGGTAATAAATGATGTTCTTCCCCATTACTCCATAACACTAGTACTTTACCCATGAGTCCCAATCATCCCAAAACAATATGTACAAGATATGACTCGACTTAGCAACAACGTAACTAATTAGATAATTGACAAGGGTTTAACAAATAACAATAATGCACTAAAGGTGAGTGCATACAAGGTAGGCTAAGGCGATTTGGTTGCACATTTGGGGTGGATTGTAAACAAATTCTTCCTTTAAGTATGATGCTTAAAGTTAGAAACGAAAGGGATAGGCTCTGAGGGGTGTACTAGGGGTATCGTGTACCAAAGATGGGTACATCGCAAAGGTGTGGGAGAATTACTTGACCAATGTAGCCAATGTAATTATAATACAGGTTTAAAACAAGGGTTATCCTAATGCCTCTTATCATGTAGTTAATCCTAATCTACACGAATGTAGTCTCACTTGTGGACTCGGAATGGTCACTAACGCAAGTTCTAGAATCTAAGTATTACCGGTACACACATGGGCACTAAAGTTGAGTGCTTCTCTTCCTACCAATTCTAGGGGTGAACCTCACATATTTGGGTGGAAAATTTTTGGTGGTACGGTTTTTTGTGCTAGTCATAAATTCTCCTATCCATGAGACGCTTATTAGGACTAAAGTTTCCCTCCTAATTAATGTAAAAAATTTTAAATTTGCTCTAAAATTACTCTAACAAGTGTTTCTTTTGGTTTTATTACACACTACTCTTAAACAAGCAAAAATCAAGCAATATTGATGAGGTTTCATTAATCTACCCTTATTTACCCCCCTTACACTTAAGTTGAACATTGTCCCCAATGTTCGAAAATAAGGAATGGAAAAGATAAAAGGTTAAAAGAATGAAATCGGATACTCCCCTGATTCGTTCTTTATGCAAGTGAAGTAACACGGTTAGATCCTCCTCCAAGAAGACGAACTATCAAAGCTTCCCTTCCAGTATATGCATCATCTTCTTGTCCTAAATAACCTGTTAGCATGGAAACACTACAAGAAACCTTGCGTAAAATCGGCGGCATTATTCATATATATATAGACGTATACCTAGAAAGCAAGTAAGATATAATGCTTGTGGAATGATTTTTCTACAGATTTCCTGGAATTCATAAGAGAGATTTTAACAAACATACAAGTTCCGTTAGTAAACTTTAATCAACAAATAAATTCCAGATTTTTGCACCTGACGTCGTCAGGTATTAACTCCTGACGCCGTCAGAGTGTTCTGACAGAAAGTTTAAGTTGAGTTTCCGGAAAATTTCTTGGAAAACCTTTGTCTCAATTCCTGGGAATTCTGCAGAAAAAATCATTATGACTCGATACAAGCATTTGACTCTAACAATTACGAATATGTAAACTAATTTCGTTGTTATGATTCATGTTCATTCGTTCTATATTAACCGATTTGGATGTCTCTTACACTTAGCTTTTGCGAATTACCTTTATATGTGATTAAGACGAAGTTAAAAACAAAATAAAGCATTTTCACAATTTAGTTTGAAGCATGAATCAATAACAAGAAATATAATTTACATACGGAAACAAATAAACACAAAGACACACAAAACATGGGTTGCCTCCCAAGAAGCACTTTTCTTTATTAATGAGTCTTGTAGCTAGACTCGAGGCCTTGCCTCGTTACGTGACTCCTAGATGAGTTACCCCCTCATTCAAAATGTCTTTGGGGTCGAACTTCTCTTTCAACTTCCTGTTGGTGGGTCTAGTCTTATATGCTTTTTCGAATTTCTCCCCATCCGGATCATAGAGAGTGAGCTTAATGTGCCATTGCCCGTCTCCCTCTTTAGGTGGCTTCTTCCAATCCCATTTTTCCTTATCTTCCTCACTTTTCCACTTATTTACCCTTAGATTGATCGGTAAGGTTCCTAAGAATTCTACCATCTTTCTAAAGATAAGAGGATCCTCAAACAGGTCTAATTCAATGTCCCTAGCCAATAGTTGTTCTACCAATTGAGTTTGGTTTATAAAATCTTTTTCTAAATAGATTGGCCTTTGAGGTCCTATGAAGTCACCATTTACCCAAGGTCCGTATCTAGAGGGTCTCCTATCCAATTCTACCCAAGGAGGAATAGGTTCCTCACCGGTGTCGTAGGCATGCTTCTTAACATCATACACGGATCTATTTTCCCCCTCTCCTACCGCTATCTTAGATGCTTTACAATCTATCAATGCACTAGCGGTCGCTAAGAATCCTCTTCCTACTAACAATGGGCACGTAGGGTCACTTTTCATATCAAGGACGTGGAAATCGGCTAACAAGGTCATCTTCCCTACACTCACTAACACGTCTTTAACTACTCCAACGGGATAAGCAATACTCCCGTCCGCTAGGCCTATTAGTACTTCCGTATCCTCCATTCTTCCTAGCTTAAGACTTTGATAAATAGAAAGTGGGATTAAGTTGAGACTTGATCCTAAATCGGCTAGCGTATCAAAGGTCTTGGAGTCTCCTATCCTACAAGGTAACACAAATATACCCGGGTCGTCCATCTTTTTGGGTAAATTGTTTTGAACAAAGGCGGTCCCATTCTTTCCTAACTTAAGTTTCTCCTCATACTTTTCTAAGAGGGCATTATAGTAAGGGGCTCGGGCCAAGACATCGATAACCGGACGCTCAAGGTGAAGTTCCTTAAATTCCTCGTCTAGGTTGTGAGTGGGTGGCGTATCTTGGTCTTTCTTAGGGACTTGGGTTTGCTTAAAACATGTGCTTGTGGCATTGACCGAATAGTATTGCGGACAAGAACTAGGGGATGAAACGGATGAGATAACATTAACGTCTAGTTTTGGGTTCTTGACCGTATTGCTCGGGAGGGCTCCTATGTCTCGGTCATTGAGAATCTTCAACAAAGAATCGATTTTATCGGTCATCTCGCTTTGCTTTTGTTTGAACTCGGATTCAAACTTGGATATACGAGCTTCTTGAGATGCCATAAATTTCGACATCAACCCTTCAAAGTTGTTGGTACTACCATAGTTGTTGGAAGGATTGTTGTTGAAGGTACGATTGGAGGAATTACCGTTGGATTGAAACCGGTTAGGTGGGTTTGAAGGGTTGCCTTGAGGTTGTTTCCACCTAAAGTTCGGGTGATTCCTCCAAGAGAGGTTGTACGAATCACCGTATGTGTTTTGCTCGGGCTTGAAAGTGTACCACTTATCTCCCGCTCCGTCGGTACGCGAGGATGCGTAGTCCGCAAAAGCTTGTTCGGGGAGTTCCATGCAATCACGAGTGTCGTGGGGACCACTACATAATTCGCACGAAGAAGTGATTTTATTCACTTGGCTTGAAGGTTTAGGAGCTTCGTAGGATTTCATGAGAAACTTGACTTGGTTTTCAAGTTCTATGATCCTACGGTCGGAAGTGCTTGAGTTATTCGAAGGCAAAGATATTGCCTTGACCGTTTTATTCAAATCACGGGGATCATTCCAACTTTCGTTGTCATATAGAGCAAGATCTTCTAGGAGATCCCATGATTGTTCCGCACTTAGATCACGTAGCTTACCACCGGCCGCTTGGTCAATGGTTTGCCTTGTGTGGAGATTGATATGGTCATAGAAGCTTTGGACTTGGAGCCAAAGTTCTATGCCATGATGAGGGACTTTGTGAAGTAGGTCTTTGAATCGGCTCCATGCCTCATAGAGAGTTTCGCCTTGATGTTGTTGGAACATCAAGATGTCGCTCCTAAGTTTGCTAGTTCTCCCCGGTGGGAAAAATTGGGCAAGGAAGAGGGTGGTTAGGTCGTCCCAAGTGGTGATGGATCCTGCGGGTAAGCGCTCAAGCCATTGACTAGCTTGGTCACGTAGAGAGAATTGGAATAGGCATAGT
>LBNU01026412.1:7469-36021 GCA_014162995.1 Artemisia annua | reverse complement strand
AAAAAAAAAAAAAAAAAAAAAAAAAAAAAAAAAAAAAAAAAAAAAAAAAAAAAAAAAAAAAAGCACGGGTATGTTCCAACATAAAGATTTCATGCCATAAAACTTACATTAGTTAAGTAGTAACACAAAAAGTTGTCCACATCTAAAACAACTACCAACTTGAACCTTGATACATTTTCAACAAAATATCCCCAGAACCCTACACATTCCCACCAACCCCTAAACCCAAAACACATCTGCAAAGAGACAAAAACAAAATGCATCAGTATGGCATGGCCTTGAGCTTTTGAATGAACGACAAAAGCTCCGCTGCTCGCTTTTGTTTCTTCATAACATTCACCAAGATCGTTGACACCTCTGTCTAATCTTGGGTTTGCAGATTCGTGAGCTCTGAAATGCTTTGAACAGTGGAGTCAAAGGCAAACACCATCCCCAGCTCTCCAAGCACAAAGTCCCTCTCAGCCACACGACTCATGATCTCCTTAGCTTTTTTTCTTAGCTCCCCTTCATCCACCAATGTCACAGTGACCTCCCTCTCGAACCTTACAACCATCATGTCTCTAACCAAGGTTGACCCAGCAGCATCACCTAACTCCTTGAAAAATGGCATACGTGTTGTCATCTTTTTCTTTGTTATAAAAAAGCTGCTTTTTAGGGTGTAAATGTGTGTGTTTAGATTGAGAATTTACTTTGTTAGTGATTAATTTTTTCTCTTTGTATGTGACTTATAGGCACAGTGGATTAATTTTTTCACCCTTGAGCCAGACAAACTAATAATTACTCATGCTTCATTTCACTTCCACATGCATGAACAAGTATTAATTGTCCATCCCTTCATATACTCTACTACCCGGTTGACCAACACACCTCCAACATAACTAAACAAAAACTGGTCAAAAAAATTAACTCTATTTTTTTTGACTCTTGAGTTTCTTTTTTTGGTTATTTATACAAATATTCATTGGCCATAATCCTCACAGTAACATTCCTTGCCATAACCCTAATTAATTTTTCAGCAACTATCAATGGCTGACACACCAAACATCAACGAACTAAAAGAAGCTTGTGGCTCAGATGATTTATGTCATGTCTTCACGTTTCTGCAGTCTCAAGATATGACTGAGGATGAGGGCTTTCTCATAAGAATGGGTGATGAAAGTACTCAACTGAGGACCAAGCTTGATAAGCGTACAGATACCATCGATGAGGCTTGGTCCTTTGGTCCTAATAATGAGGTTGCCAAGGCTGGAGAGGATTGCCTTGTTGAATCTCAGGTCAGAGACTATCGAAGGCTTGATTTGATTGCTCAACTCCTCCTGCTGACCCGTGAAGGAATCGACGAGAAGAAAGCCCATATTGAGAAGATTAAGGCTATTCAGATGCAAAAAACGATTAGGAAGTCTTAAATGTTTAGTTTGTATTTTGATATTTTCATGTATGGAATGGATTATCTAATGTATTTTGATATTTTCATGTATGGAATGGATTATCTAATCGTGTTTTTAAGTTTATGCTAATCGTGTTTTTATTTTTATTTATAATATATATTTATTTGTAGTTGATAAGCAAATGGAAGTAGTTTATAATTTATATTTATTTGACCCGCTTCAGCAAGTTGAATGTAAGTAGCAGTATCAGTATTTTTGCGAATTTGAAATGCAATCGCAATTGCAAAGAGATGAAACTGGAATACAAGTTAGCAAGTTAAATTACTCGATAGTTGCTCTTCATCTTGGACGTCCTTTAGTGCACGATTGGTTGTCGTAACTTGTAACACCCAACTCAACTAAACTGGTTGCAATGTCTTATATTCAATTAGATTCAAATATATTTTAAACTCAACAATAAAATGCCTAAATCAAACTCAACATAATGAATAACATATACTGGTATCTAATTGCTATGTTGGCGAGACGCCAGTGGTGGCGGTGGTGCGGCGAGACGGCGGAGGCAGTGGTTGGAGGGTTACCACGAAGGTGGGGATTCAGTGGTGATGGGGTTTCGGCTATGGAGGGATTCCGGTGGGGAGGGAGTTGTAGTGGTGGTGCTAGATAGATATGTATATAAAGAGAGAGATATAGATAACTAGTATAGAATATGTAAAATGACCAAAAAACCAGTTGTCCTCTATACGGTTGGCCACTAATAATAGTTGCCAAAATACAATACGTAACACGTGTCATCCTCTTATGAAAGCTTCCCAATTTCAATAGTGGCCCCGGGCTAAAACGAAAATTTCCAAAAATCGGGCTAAAAATGCCCAGCCGCAGGGCAACCGGGCTATTGTACTAATTATCCCCATTAATTATTACTCCATCCGTCCTCACATAAGTATCCAGTTTGACTTTTCACAGTCAAACTGGTTCAACTTTAACCTTAAATTTTTTTTTGTGTTATATAATACTTGATAAAAAATTATACCATTGAAAAATACACTTAAAACCCAATCCATTTATATATTTTGCATCAAATATTATATAACATCCAAAAAAATAATTAAGGTCAGTTAAACCAGTTTGACTCTGAAAAGTCAAACTGGACACTTATTTTGGGACGGAGGTAGTAATATTTATTTGTATAATAAATGTTATGGTAAAAATAATTTTTATCAATTTAAGATTACATAAAAACCTATATCATAATTTATATATTTGTTTTTTGTGAAGACTTTTTTTGTAGGATGACAAGAGAGTCACATATTTGTATTTATTGATATTCTATCTCATGACTAACAATCTTCTATATATTAGAGGTACAATCATCCATTCGTCACAATATCAGTCACTCAAACAACAAAGAAATAAAAGAAAACAAACAAAAAATGGCAGGTACCATCCCATCAAAAGGTTTGTTGATCATGTTCATCATTTATTTCGTGTTTTGCATAACATCTGATGCCAATCATGTTATGGATAATGGTGATTCGAAACAACTTTTGCTACGTAAATTAGGATTGAAAATGTCTGATTTTGAATTCTATGAGAGAAAGTCGCTTGGTTTAAACCCTGGAAGGGCTACACCCAGTGGTCCAGATCGTCAACACAATTCCATCAAATCGCCACCAACGCAATAGAATTTCTTGGTTTAAAGTTTATAAATTTCAATAATAAATAAGTTTTGTTTCAAAACCATGTGGCTTCATCGATGATCATATGGTACTTTTTGCAAATTTTAATGTTAACTTCTATTTAAGAAAATATAATTGAGCAATTTTAGTTTGGGTATTTGTGTATTTGAATTCAGGTGTTTACATTTTAAGATGGTCGACGTATATATCGTCTTTTACTTGTGTGCTAATACCAGAATAATCATATATTTGTTACATATGTATAACACATGTTGCAGTTAGTGTAGCTGTATGTGATGGTTGTTTTCTTAGAAGACAATTTAGTTCATGTATTTCTTTGTTCGTTTTAACAAAAATTCGATTAACTATGTAAATTTTAATTGCATTATCAACAAATGTATCTGGTTAACATTCGCTTTGCCAAAAGTAAACAAATTGTGTTCGGTTATTATGCTTTTTTGTTTCATTTTAAGTATTATTTTTGTTTTTCGCGTAATAAGTATTCACTTTTAATAAATAAGAGTATTAATATATTTCTTGTCTGTTTACTTTTAGATATTTGTTATATCATAAAAACCAAATTTAATTAGTGTATTAATTGCAATGGTAAACATACATTTTGTCAACTAAAATCTCACAATAATTACACATATAATTAATGTTGTTATACTTGTCTTTAATACAAAATAAAGTAGAGAAAAGACATGATAAGGATATGTCCTTTAGTGATAACAAGGATTCTAACCCGCATATTGTTGTGGAGTGCATGTATACGTTAGAGTTGACTCGGTCCTTGTGCGTTAGATGTGTTTGTAACAGTATTTGTGATAAAACATAGAAATTTAAAATAATCAATATATTACAAATGCTTGTAACAAAATATCTAAACATACAATTTGTATTTGTAAGTAAGGTACAAAAAAAAACTAACAAAAAATATTTTAACTCCTTCACACTAATAAAGTCTTACAAAACCGTTCCCATTCTTAATCACCATTCTCGGTTATAGTTTTTTTCCATTAATGAATTTGTTGAGCATGTCTTGTGCAAGTGGAGGGATATCGAAGTCTTTAATAGATTTAGAACAGGTGCTAAGTATGACCCCCAATTATGCAACACATAACTTTCCAAATCTGGGTCATTGGCATGAAACGTTTTAAAACGATGCGACCGGTATACAAATCATCTTATTTTCAGGATGAATGTAGCATAGCCTATTCTCCACATCGGCTCCATCACAGACCTAGTAGCCTAGAATAAAACTATGTGGCTGCGTATGGTGTGCACCGTAACCTTTGACAAAATCAGACCTATTAAAAGAAGAAATACATACTACAGGACTCAACGTTTCTAAACCTTGGAAGGGGCTTTTATCTCAACTATCCTTAGTAATTAACTTAGTAAAAGCTAGTTTACCTAAACCCAAAGTGGTGAAGGTCGAGTAAGGCATTACACTAACACTAGCTCCTAAGTCAGCTAAAGCTTTATTAAAACACATATCATTAATATGACAAGGTAAAGTAAAACTCCCTGGGTCATTCTCCTTATAAGGCAAGGCGTTGTGATCAATTGCAGAGAACTCTTCTTTCATAATGGCCTTGATCTCCTCTTCAATTCTTGATTTCTGCTTGAGTAATCTTCTTAAACTGATTGAAGAGTTAAAGAAGAATTTTGGCTTTCAGCTTTAGAAGCATCCAACAATCATCCAGGACAAGGTACATTAGTCACAACTTCTTCAGTAGTGGTGATTGCCTTGACATTATCTCTTGGATTGGTTTCAGTTGAGCTAGGTAGACTTCCAGATCCCCTTTCTTGAAGTACCTTGCTTATCTGACCGATTTTAAGTTCCAATATCTTGATCGAAGCTCCTTGATTTTTGATGGAAGCATCAGTTAAAGAACGAATTTCTTTAATCAAAGCAGAGTTTTCCTCATGTCTTTTTGCAGCATCAGCCATGAGTTGTTTCATGGATTCTTCCAAAGTCTGTGTCTTTTCTTGATAAGATGAATTCCCGTTGTCCCTTTGGTAGTATCCTTGAGCAGCTACTTTATACCTTCCTGATGGCTGAAATTGCTGGCCAAATTGAGTGTAGTATGCTTCTTCAAGTATCTCTCCTTCCTTGTTGGATTGACAATCTATAGTGTAGTGAGGTCCATTGCATAATTCACAGCCAACCTGCACAACATACACCTTTTCATCAACCTTCTTGAGATCTCTACTTAGCTTGTTCAGCTGAGCTTAAATAGCAGCATATCCATCAGAGTTATCGCTGCTTTTAGTTCTGGTAAAAGTCCATCATGCCATTTATGAGAATAATCAGCCATTTCTTGGATGGCTTTCCTACCATTGACTGCGCTCATCTGAGGTACAACCCCTTTAGAATCCAAAATCTGTCGAGTAGGCACATCTAAACCCTGATAAAACAAAATCACCTCTTATGTAGTAGTTAAATAGTGTTGAGGACATTTCAATAAAAGATCCTTGAATCGTTCCCAAGCCTGATAAAGAGTTTCATCGGGCTCTTGCTTGAAGTTATTGATAGCCTCCATCTTCTTAGCAGTACGAGCAGGTGGGCAATATTTCTTCAAAAAATTCTTCTTAAGGTCTTCCCACTCAGTAATCGAACCAGCTGGTTCATTCTTTAGCCACCTATTAGCAGCTCCTGTAAGTGAAATAGGGGAAACACGAAGCATAAGTTGGTCAATAGTCACATCCTTAGTTGTGAACAAATCAGCAATCTCAAGGATCATTTCCACATGCTCATTAGCATCTTCATGCTCTAATCCACTGAAGGTGTTTTCACGCAACTCCTTAAGAAATTGGCCTTTCAACTCAAACTTGGCTTCTTTATCAAACTTAGGCCTAGCAACACCCGAACCATAGTCTTTACGGGTTTTAGTCATGTATTCCTCCATAGTTGGGTTTGTCATTGTTCTGTGGCTTTTTCTTCAAACTGAGGTTCTTGATCAGAAAAGTAATTGAGCTCTAACGAACTCGAACAATCACAGCTTGTGGTCTTGAAAAGTTTCCTAATCAAATGAAAAGCTTGTTCATGTTCACTATAAGGTTCAACGAGGTCTTTAGTAGAACTCTTGATCATGCACTACCTGAAATCAAGACAATAGCATCAGTAGGATAGGTTTGAAAAAGTATAATAACATAAAACTAACAACGAAAATGGAATATGAAAAATAAAAGTGGCTGATATCTTGAGACGATACGCTGTATCCAGTAATCTGGGTACGCCGTATGCCCTTTACGTTTGAAAATTAGACTTTTATTAGAAAAATATATGCCGTATATTTTGGAATCAATGCGCCGAATGTATTAATTTTCAAATTTGCTTATATAGAAACAAATATGCCGTACACGCGAATGCGTATATGTCGTACGTTCGTTATGTTTCAAAATATAAGCTTTTTAATTAAGAAAATTAATATGCACTATCGAGATTAATTGATACGCCGTATTTTAATATTTATAGATTCAGATCTGTTTTTAATAAATAAATAAATACGCCATATGAGAACAAGCTCATGCGCCGTATGGCTTTTAGGAATTAAAATTTTTCTGATTAAAAATAGAGTACGCCATATACAATAAATAAGATACATCATACTCGAATTATTAAATAAGGTACACTGTATATAAAATAAAAATGCAATACGCCGTATCTAATAAATTAGATGCGCCGTATAGTTTAGTTCAGCAAAATTCAGCAGACTATAACAATCAAGAAAAAAAAAAGAAAAACACAAAACAAACAAAAAGACAGAAATCAAACAAGCACATAAACAATAAATCTGCAGAAAAATACAATGAATGCAATAATACAAATACATAACAAAGTTAGTCAATTAAAAAATAAAAAAACTAAATAAGTTAAACCTAAAATTAAAATATTAACAGATAAAAAGTGTTAAACAATTCATTCCCCGGCAGCGGCGCCAAAAACTTGATGTGCTTTCGTTGTAGGTATAGATTATGTTATCAAGTTTTAAATTTATATTTAGCCGACTTAACCTATAAAAAACACTAACAAGCAGTGTACCCGATCAATGTTGCCTAGTTGGTAAGTAGAGCGTCGATGACTAAGAGTAAAACGTTAACACCTAAGTATCTATGAGTATTTTAATCCTAAAGTTAGTACTAATTAAACCTAGTCTAACGCAAGGGGGTTTTCAGCCTGAGAGACAGACACAATGTGTTGATTAACTCAACTATAAATAAAAGCAACAAATCGAATAACTAATAAAATATATACGAGTTTAGAGACTAGATGACCCTCTAAAAACGCACGTTTTAAATCGTTATCACCTTCCATGATTCCTGCAATCTTTTTCAAACTTTCATAACCCAATTCACAATAATCATCACTTCTCTTTACCCATAGGACTTAACACTTCACTCAAATTCAAAATCTACCAACTTTGCCTATATAAGTGATGACATCAAATAAGTACATTATATTATCATCATTTATCCTATATATTTGACTTGTTTTATTATATTATCTATGAGAATTGATACTTAATCATTTACTTTAGTAATTCTCAGGTAAAAACAAGCATTTGGTAAAACTTAGTGATTTTGGACGAATTATGGAGCAAAATGATCAAGATGGAAAAAGTCTACTGAACTCAAGGAGATGCGCTGTATCATTCTAGACAAATACGCCGTATCATCATACTTAGATAAATTCGAAGACCATTGCCTGACTTTGAAGAATGCGCCGCATATGAAACTTTGGCCAACAAAGAAGATTCAACTTGTTCTACTCCAGATACGCCGCATTACACTTTTGACATACGGCGTATCACTATCAAGACTTCACCAAAGATAATCCAAGATACTGAAGGACATGCGTCGCATAAAGATTCAAGATACACCGCATCTGAAGACGGTGTACAATATTCCATAATATATTAATCTTGGACCCCACGTGAAGTTATCTAGATACGCCGCATCTACTTTGTTGATGCACCGCATCGTGCCCTCAGACAAAAACTATAAATACCCCAAGATACAGCCAAATTTCGTGTGCCAAAACCTAGAGAAGCTGTAACATAAACCTTAAGGAGAAGAAGAACAACGAAAAGGCAACACAAAGACACACCACATTGAAGATCTTAGAGTAGTAAGAAGGTCATGCTTGTAATTTAAATCCATTAAGTAGTTTTATTTTATTGTAATAGTAAGCTTTAATCCATCAGGATTGATGGGCTTGTGACCGCTGTATTGCTCCCCTTAAAATTTCTTTTCCATCGATTAAAGTTTATATTATGTTTTTTTATTCTTTTTATATGTGCATTGATAACCTCTTAGTCTATCAGTGGCTTGTTCGGGGCTGCCATACCTCCTCCTACGATTAACTTTATTAGCCTAATAAGTTAGTAAATTAATTCTTAGACATAAGTGATCATTAAGAGTTTACTCGCCTATACTTAAGATCCAACTAGACAGATAAGATTACGATAATCATCATATAAAACTAGCAATAAAACAAGTGACAAGCTACTTAATCATTAGTCAGGCATTCTTATGTGTGTCTATTATCTATCTGTATACGTGTTCGCCATTCGTTGTATTCTTTCTCATTAGTTTTATAGTTTTAGTTAATCAAACCAAATTGTGCTAGTCTCTCAGACTAAACCCCCTTTGCATTAGATTAGGTTGTATAACTAACTTAGGAATTAAAATACTGATTAGACTAACTAGATATTACGTTCCACTCTTAGTGATCGACACTCTGCTTACCACTATCTAAATATTGATCGGGTACACTGCTCGTTAGTGTGTGTGTGTTATAGGATTAGTCGGCAAAATATAAATTTAAAACTTGATAAGGCATAAACTCCCTATACTACAATGTGACACAATACGCATCAAGTTTTTGGGACCGTTGCCGGGGAGTGACTTGTTAATATCTTTTTATCTGTTAGTATTTTAATTAGGTTTTCTAACTTTTTAGGTTTTGTATTTTTAGATTTTAACTGCTAACTTTGTTGTGTATTAGTGTAATTGCATTCATTATACTGTTTTGCATATTTATTGTTTTCTTGTTTGTTTATTTTCTGTAATTTTGTATTTTTGTTTTTCTTTATTTTTCTGCATTCGTAACTCTGCTGTATTTTACTGATACAAATGATACAACGCATCTGTTTTTACAGATACAGCATATTGCATTTTTTATTCTATATACAACGCATTTAATAATTCGTATACGGCGCATCTATCCCCCTAGATAAGACATATTCTGTTTTTAATCAGAAACTTTTAAAACCCTAAACGCCATACGGCGCATCTGTTTTACAGATACGGCGTATTGATTATTTATTAAAAACGGTTTTCGAATTTATTAAATTATCGAGAAGCAGCGTATCGATTTTAATCGATACGGCGCATTGAAATAAAAAATCTTGTATTTTGAAACGTAACAAAGATGCGGCGTATTAGCTTTTGCTTATACGGCACATTTAATTTTTTATAAATATAACTGATTTTTGATAATTTTAAACATACGACGTATCTAATTTATTGATACGGCGTATAGATTTTCTGAATAAAAGTCTGATTTAATTTTAATGTAATTAGATACGGCGTATCCTATTTTCAGGATACGGCGCATCGTCTGCAGATATCAGCAACTTTTATTTTTCCTATTCCATTTTCGTTATTAGTTTTCTTATATTTTACTTTATCAAACCTATCCTACTGATGCTTTTGTGCTGATTTTAGGAAGTGTGTGACCAGGAGTTCAACTAAGAACTTAACCAAACCTTTCGAAGATCCTGAACGAGCTTTTCATTCGCTTAAAAGGCTTTTCAACACAAAAAGCTTTGATCTTTCAAGTTCGTCAGAACTTGATTACTTTTCGGAACAGGAGGAACCAAGAGAAGAAGAAGTACCAGAAACAATGACGGAACCTACCATGGGGGAGTACATGAACAAGACCCGAGCGGACTATGGTTCGGGAGTTGCTAGGCCAAAGTTTGATGATGATGCCAAGTTTGAATTGAAGGGTCAATTTCTCAAGGAGCTATGAGATAATGCTTTCATTGGATCGAAACATGAAGATGCTAATGAACACATGGAGAAGATCCTTGAAATTGAAAATTTATTTACCACTGAGAAAGTTACTATTGACCAACTTATGCTTCGTGTTTTCCCTATCTCACTTACAAGAGCTGCTAACAGGTGGCTAAAGAATGAACCGGCTGGTTTAATTGAAAAATGGGATGATTTGAAGAGCAAATTCCTTAATAGATATTGTCCACCTGCTAAGACCACTAAAAAGATGGAGGATATCAATAAATTCAAGCAAGAGCCCGATGAGACTCTCTATCAAGCTTGGGAGCGATTTAAAGAATTATTATTGAAATCTCCTCAACATTATCTAACCGCTATGCAGGAGATAATATTGTTTTATCAGGGATTGGACGGGCCTACCAGACAGATCTTGGATTCTAAGAAAGTTGTACCTCCGATGAGTGCAGTAAATGCTAGGAAAGCTATCCAAGAAGCTGTTGATCATTATCAGAAATGGCACGATGGAACCTTTACTAGATCTAAGAGCAGCACTAATTTTGACGGGTTCGCTGCTATTCAAGCTCAGTTGGACAAGCTTAGTAGAGACATGAAGAAAAGAGATGAAAAAGTGATGAGGCGAAAAGTGTTACGCTTTTAGGGGGTCATTTAAGCCCTAATTCGTAATTATTTGATCAAATATTGCCTTAAATCGTTTCTTTTGTCATTTTAGGTACTTTGGAGAAGAAATCTGGAAAAGAAAGCATTTTGGACATTTTTGGAGCATAAAAGTGAAGAAAACGACAAAGTCTCAAAACCATGCTGGAAACAGTACCTGACGGCGTCACGCTTTGACAAAGAGGTGGATAATTTTTACACTTGACGGGCCAGAAAGATTTTGAAGCTTTTACCCGTGACGGCGTCACGTGTAATTTCACCTAGGCCGTCATGTTATAACTTAAAAAGAGACGGCCCAAAGAGTTTTAAAGAGGGACGGCGTCAAGAGTAGATCTGAGCAATCCGAGAAGGGTTTTGGCGGCGAGGTGATGGCTTCACGAGCTAAAACGTGATGCCGTCAAGTTGTAAAATCTATATATAGTTTTCTAATTTTCATTCATTAAGTGTGTAACTTTTGGGAGAACTTTAGGAATAAACCCTAGGTCGTGGTTTACTGTATTTTCAGGGGTTTTTCACCCTTGAATCATTCATGTTCAATTAAAGATAAATCTCCTTTCAAATCAATCAATATGTTTATGTGTTGCTTGATTATATCTTATGCTTGTCTTTACTTTAACATGCTAGGCTAGGTTTCTCTTGTGTTTGCTTAGATCTAATGAAACCTATCTATTGATTACTTATTGTTGGTTTGTCATTGATTGTTGTGGGTGGGTGATGTCGATGTTAGGCTTAAGCAAACTGGCTAACCTCCTATACGGTAACTTGCTTTAACGTCTTAAGAAACATGAATCGGATGTGTACTATGATTATATGGTTGTATTTAATGCATAAGCGAATTCTAGTGATCCCATGTTAGGAGCTTTTAGTCGGCTCGACATAGGAGTGAAGTAGGAGCTTATAGAGTTTGGGAAGATCGTGCACGGCCCTGCGAATGGTTTAAAGGAATACAACCCGTCATCCACACAACTGTAACAAACCAATTAACCGGTAAAAGATAGCTAGGGAGTAAGGAAATCTAAGTAAACACACTTTTCTCCATATAAGTTTCACAACCAATTTACTTTTCTTGTTATTTTCTTTTATTTGCATTAGTAGTTATTTGGGTTAGTTGACTAGCAACTAATTCTGCCCACTCTTCCAAATACCCGAGATTTTACTTGCTTTCATAAAATATAAAAAAAAAAATACAAAAAGAATCATCCCTCAACCCTTAGACCTAAATTAGAGTAGTTTTCAATCCTAACGACACTATTCCCCAAGAGAACGATCAATCCGCCGGTACTTGCCACTTCACTATACTACATCGCTCAGGTACACTGCCTGGTGGGGGTTGTAAGCTTCTCAAGATCCCTTGAGAGGTAAAACCTACTGCGAAGGTTGCAAAACCCACGCATCAAATTTTTGGCGCCGCTGCCGGGGAATAGTTATTGCTTAGGTTGAAAATTTATTTTTACTTAGGTCTACTCATTAGACTCCTTTCTAGTGAGATTTTTATTTTTATTTTTCTAGGTTTTCTTTAGTCTATCTATTTTCTTCGTTTCTTTGTTCGTAACCATTACCATCCGCCATCATGGAAGGTGGTAATATCCTTGATCCCAACAACCCACCACAACCAAACCCACCTCCTAGAGCCCGCACTTTAGGTGAATACTCCCGTCCTAGCCACCAAGGCTATGGAAACACCATTGAGCTCACCCAAGGAGCCAATGTGTCTCCCTTGCGATCCGAAACCATCCGGTTGGTGCAAAGCGGATGTGCATTCCATGGACTTCGTTCCGAAGATCCAATTCAACATCTCAAGGACTTTCTTAAAATCGTTGACTCCATAGACCTTAATGTTGAAACTCGAGAGACTACCCGATTACGTCTCTTCCAATTCTCTCTGCGAGACCAAGCTAGTCAATGGCTAGAACGTCTACCAGCAGGATCCATCACCTCTTGGGATGATCTCACCACTCGCTTCCTTTCTCAATTTTCCCACCATGGAGAACCACAAAGCTAAGGAATGAAATCTTGATGTTCCAACAACGTCAAGGCGAAACCCTCTACGAGGCATGGACTCGATTCAAGGACTTACTCCAAAAAGTCCCTCACCACGGTCTTGAACGTTGGCTCCAAATCCAAATCTTTTATGATAATGTCAATCATCAAACTAGGAGGGCCATAGATTACGCTGCCAATGGTAGACTAAGCAGGCTCAGTGTCGATAAATGTTGGGAGGTCATTAAGGACCTAGCACAATACGAAGAAGAAGAATGGGAGGATCCAATGTTCTTGGGGGAAGGAAGCCTAGATTACATAAACGCAACCCAAGAACAGTTATTTGATAACATTGAAAGGTGGGTTAAAGAATTAACAAGGGCCAAGGTGCATATGGCAAATTCTGGATATACGCTCCCAGAATTTTCACGACAAGAGGAGTTCGAGGGGATTATGGTAACTTTCGTGAACAACCAAGAGAAACAAATCCAGCAATTAGAAGCTCTTATGGAAGAAACCCAAAAAATGTTCATGAATATGGCTAGTAACTTCATATCAAAGATCCAGGAGAAAATTAGGGAAGAAAGTACTCCTAAGAAGATCGAAAAAATCTTTGCACTCCCCAGTGAGACGATTAGCGAGAAGGACAGTGGGGTACATCTTCCTGGGAGTCCACCCGTGAGTCACCTTCGCTCTCCTAAACTCCCGCGCGAGAAAACGAATTCTCAATTTCACAACATCTTTGTAGGAAGCTTGCAAGTCACGCCCTCTAATTTCCATGAGGTGAGTAAACGATCCTTTGGCTTTAAGCCTGGCATGCAAAAGACGCAACTCAAGCACATTCTCTCTTTGAAAACTTCGATGGACCAACTCCTTCCCTCACCCATTACTTATCAAGATGGGGACTGGGACCTGAACGAAGTAATAACTGACCCTATCCAAAATTACACTACGCCCTGTGACAGTAACAAAACATTTGACCCTGGTGGGACTTGTTAACGAAAATAGCTAATCATGGTTAATAACCATGACAAGCTACTCACAAAAAGTACAAGGGCTCATTTGTAAACTGCCACAAAGTATTGAGGCACGCATGTCTGACGGCGTCAGACCCAAAACGTGACGCCGTCACTTCGACTGCACAGCAATTATAATCTCATATCTATCACTTTCACCACAAACCCCACAAACCATATCCACTCCGACCCCCACCTACGAATCTCCAAGATCCAATTCGCCTCCTTTCGTTGCTAATCTCCACGTGGTAAGTAATCTTTATTCATCCTTTTCGCTTCAATTATTCATAGGATCTATCAATTTCGAAAACCCCCAACTCGTAAAACCCTAAGATGGATTCATACTTAGAACTCGTAATGCTCTTTAATTAGTGTTGTTTTGGCAATGATTAAGGCAGTAGATAGTTGGCTGAAAGCGGGTTTTATTCACTAGTTGGGTAACCACGAATTTGTACTATAACCTATGGACCAACTGCCCATTTTGCTACAAAAAGGGGTGTTTGGTTTATGAACTTGAAGTTTGAATATTGATTTTTCCCTCGTAAATCTCGGATTTGAAATATGTTAAACCTAACGGCGTCACCTCGTAAAGGGTGACGGCGTCAGATGTATCTGATGCTTAACCACTCTCTCCGATTCACAATCTAATCCTTTTCGCCCCTTCTTATTGTGTTCCAGGAAATGAGCAAGCATCACCGACCTAGACGAGGGAGTTCTTCGAGATCCCAACGCGAAAACTTTGGTGACACGGTCCTTAGTAGGGGTGTCTTCGAAGACAACGCCTCCACCATCAAGTACACCCAATTGCTCCATCACCAAATTGACAGCGGGGCTGTGCTTGATTGGGATTTCCTAATAGACGAGGGCCTCGAACAAACCTTCCTTCAAAGCTTCCAAACTGATGACTTCACGGGGCCCTAATGGGCAAGTTTGTTCAGAATCCGAGAGCCTGTTTATGATGAGTTGGTACATGAATTCTTCGCTACTTTTCACTTTGAGGTAGACGAAGCAAGAAGTAACATTGGTGCTACCACTATGTACTTTAGGCTGGGAGGTAAACTTAGGAGTTGTTCAGTTGTTGAGTTTGGTTGGAGATTAGGGTTGTATAGTCAGCATGAGACTTTGCAGGGAGAGTTTTTGGGGAAGTTGTTGAACGGGGAGACTATTAGGAATGAATTAAGGTGTGCTATGTTTTGGCTGGAGATTGGGAATGGTGTGTATACCTCGACCACTTCAGCATCCACTCTCAGGGACCGTAGGGTTAGATTGACTCATAGGTGTCTTACCTACAGCTTGTCGGGGCGTCACAGCTCCAACCACCGCATCACCGGTTCTGATCTCTTTTCCCTCTACACCATCTACTCACCAGAGGTTTACTGCAACATTCCTTTTTGGGTGGCCAGCTATTTGAAGGGTGGAGTTGGAGAGAAGGATAGCGATAAGATCTATGAGGGGATGTTTGTCACCCGGTTAGCTCGGTCTTATGGGGTCCTTAGGCCGGAGATCATGGGATATTTGAGTAGTACTGTATGCAAGGTGGTTAAGGCTAGGTCCCTCAAGCAGATTGTTGAAACTATAGACCTTGATAGATCTTAGAGCCTATGGATCGTTAGTATACAGATGTAATCAAAAGTACACTAAAGGAAAATCTCTGTATGACTTGTATTCAATCGGAATTTAAACACAAGAATAACTAAAAACTCTTTGATCCTCTATGGATCTTCTATTAATCACTATTGATTGTTTATGAACTCGTACATAATTCATAGGCCGTGGGTTTCTTTTATACTACCAGAAACCCTAAACCTTCTTACAAGAAACAAATAAGCATAAAACTACGAAAGATATTCTACATATCTTGTCCTAAAATAAACAAACTCCATCTATTTTATAGCATTCCTGCGGATGCACTAACTCAGCAGAAACCAGATGTCAGCAGGATCACTCTATCAGCAGAAACCACTAAGGCGTCAGCAGGATCCTGTCAGCAGTATTCAACAATTCCCAACAATCCTCCCCTAATTTTGAATTTGACATGGTTAACTTCAAGATTCTTGATAGATCTTTAACTGACAGAACATGAGGATTAAGATGTTGAACATCAGCAGGAAAAGAAAGAACCAGCAGCAACCAACTCTATGTCAGTAGCAACAAGTAACATCCTTGAAGAACAAGAAATCAGCAGCAAAGACAAAGAGATACATCAATATCATAAGTTGCATGCTATTCTCATCACATCCAGGTGTGTAAACGCCTGTGAGAGGTGAATCATGGAAAAATAATGGATTTGATGTCTCTTTACCAATAGCCATTACTACTGGAGTAGCTAATGTTTAAGTCCAAGAACTATGGTACATTAATTACCATATGATTTTTAGCAAATCATCAACTATAAACGGATTTGGAATGTCTTTACCTGTAGCCGTTTGCTCAGGACTAGCCAATTCTTTGATAAGAGATTACCTTGGCGAATTGATTACCAAATATGGAATTCCACTGCCTTTACCACAAGCCATATACTTGTGGGCTAGCTAATTCTTTGGATGTCCAAAGGAGAAGATCCATGGTGAATTGAAAACCATTTCAACTCTCAGCAATGAAGCATGGGTGAGTTCAGTACCCTATGGTTTTGAGCAAACCATTACAGCTATCAACAGATTTGATGTGTCTTTACCAAAGCTGTACCCTTTGGACTAGCCAACTCTTTGATGGAACAGTCAACATCATGGTGAGTTGATAACCATATAAACCTATATACAACAAAGAGTAGAAATTTCTACAAAGAAAAGTTAGGTTTTATTTTTTTATTTTTTTTTTATTATTTTTTTTAACTAAAAACTAAAGAATGAAAGAAAAAAAAATAAAAATACCAACATCAAACAGCTCTGTGTGTCCGAATTCTAGACTTGATCAACCTAATCAATTGTTCAGCAAAAGTCCTATCATTGCCAATTGGATTAGGAGGAACTGTCAACTTTTGCCTAAGCATCTTTTCCATAAGCTTCCCAGACAAAGGATAATCCAGATCCAAAAACATATGAAGAGTGAGACCAGAGATAGTCTGTACCACATGCACATAAGGAAAAGGATAGAACTTCCAACTAGCCACTTTCCATCTATTGTTATTCCTCCAAACAGGAAAACCAGCACTAGTTGGAGACTGAGAATCAAACAGAACCTGAAGATCACCCAACAAGTACCAAAAGCAGTATGAGTGGAATAGTACTCAGTCACCAAACGATAAAGGGTAATGAGATCTGATCTATCCACAAGGTGCAAAATTTCTTGTAAAACGGTGAAACTCATAGTTGACTTGTCCATCCTGTGGATGGTATTAACCTGACCATCAGTCACCTCCCAGTGTACTAAAACATTCACATACCCTTCTGGAAACTCCTCAACAGATCCTTCCTCAATAAATGAACTATCCGTAGCTTCCAAGTCAACATCCCCAGAATAACCTCTCCTTGAAGACATATGCTTCATCCTTCTCCCAGGAGTATAGATGGCATTTCTAGGAGGAGAAGAAGGCTCTTATGCAGTCATCTTAGGTGCATCAGCAGCATTGGAAGAAGATGATGGAACATCAGCAGTATCCACGTTGGATGGAAGGTCAGTAGATGAAGGTTCAACAACATCAGGAATGGACTTGAACTCTGGAGCAGCATCTGTAGATAAATGAAAGGAACCAGCAGTAGGAATGGGCTCTGTCTCATCAGTAGGAAGTGTCTGACCTGCATCCAGAGAAGCAGGTTGTGACACTTCAGCAGGAGTAGATTCCTGAATGGGTGGTGTGTGAGAAAGATCCTCAACATAGACAGAAGATTCATGAGAAACAGATGGCTGAGTATCTTGTACTTGAGAAACCTCAGCAGATTTAGAAGGAATAGTATCATCAGTTGATCCACCAAGTGTATCTGCTGGGCGTGTATCAACAGAATCCTCTACAGGCAATGAAGTAGCAGGAATAGCATGCTCAGCAGAAACAACTGTAGAAGCATCAACAGTATCAGCAACCTTCAATCTTTTTGCTTCAGGAGCATCCAAAGCATCTACATGTCTCTTCAACGGCTGATTAACTTGAATTCCAGAACTTATAAGAGATGTAAGAATCTTATTATATTCTTCAACTAATTGAGGATGTTTGAAAGCCCATACTTGCTTCTTGTTCATGCCAGAACCGTAGATAGCAGAACTTTGATTCTTGACAAAATTCCTCATATAATCTGTCATCTGTGCCTGTGTCATAGGCTTTTCTCTCTGTGCTTTTGCCTTTCTCTCTGCCTCAGCCCTCCTTTTCTGTTTGCCTAATGCCACCATCTTCTAAACATAATCTTCCCCATCAAAACCATCACCTAAGATTGTCTGAGCTAGCTGCTGATTAGAAGCAACTTGTGATGCAAGAGTATCCCAAGTGTCGGGAGTAAATTGTTTAGAGAGCTCATCCAATTCTCTCTGTCTCTCAGCAGACAAAGGAGCTGGATCTGGAAGACCATGCTTATCCAAGTCCTCTTGAATATTCCTTGCCATTAGCTCAGATTGCCTCAACTCTTCTTGCCTCTTGGCTTCATTAGCCAATTATGCAGCTGCCAAATCAGCAGCTACTTGTTCACTTAGCCTTTCTAGCTCAAGTTCCTTCTTTGACTTTTTCCTTGATGGAAAATCTGGTTCAATCATAACAGATTTACCTTTAGCAATAGCAGCAGAATCTGGTTCAGTAGCTTTGGCAGCAGAATCACTAGAATGACCAGTAGAAACAATTGAAAGAACTCCATCAGCAGGAACAGTGATAGGAGTAACATGAGAATCTGCATCAGTTGAAACCTTGGTAGGAGGTGATTCAGTAGAAACATGATGCACAAGATCAGTAACACCTGGATCAGCAGATTCCATGGTAGCATCAGTAGAAGGTTGAACATCAGCATCAGCAGTAACCACAAACTCTTGATCAGCTACAAATATTGTGGAAACACCTTCTAAATGATCAACAACAGCAATACCAACATCAGAATCAACATCCATTGCTGCACCTCCATCAGCAGAATCAAGATGAACCACTGTGTCATCAATTGAAGTGGTTAGTGGTGGATCAGCAGGAACATCATCCTTGCTTAGATACTTTCTTTGCCTTCTCCTTTGAAACACAATGGGTCCCTGTGGCTTGCTAGTGTCAGTGGCTTTAGGTATAGGTGAAGGTGTTTGCTGAGCCATAGATGCTTCTGCCAACACATGAAGAGGATCCAAATCCATATCCTCTTGATCATCCTCTGAGTCAACCACAAAATTCCTTTTCTTCTGTTGACCCATTTGAGCTTCCAAAACCTTAACTCTATCCTGAAGAGTAGCAATTTGTCCTCCAAGATTTGCTTTTGTTTCTTTGAGCTCCCTTTCCAAGTTTCCAACCTGCTCCACATACCTGCCAAGTAAAGCATACACTTTTGTAAGAGAAGCAGGGTCCTCAGCTCCATCAGCAGGATTACCTGCTGATTTGGGAACCTCATAGGACCTATTAGGAGACACATAAATATCATCAGTAGAATAAGTCTCTCTAACTAGGCTAGGAGTCCTCATTCTATGTGACGTTTGAACATTGGGCTCAACAACAGACTCAATCATGGGCTCATCACTAGGTTTAAAATGATCATCTAAAGGTGCCTCAGTCTCAATGTTAGGTTGAACTAAAGTCTCTTCTGTCTCACTAGGAGACACAGGATCATTAATGAGTTGCTCATCAGCAGCAATAGGTCATGGGGATGGTGTTAACTGATCATCCGCAACAACTGATGCATTTGCATTAGCAGTATTGGATGGGCCAGCAGCTTCAGATGTGGATGTCCCTGCCTCAGCAGCAACTGGTGCAGTTGCATCAGCAGCAACTAGTGCATCCACATCAGCAGCATTAGGCACAGGTGGTTGACCACCAGTAGCAGCATCCCCTTCTCCAGCATCATTGCCACCGGGCAACATAGCTGGTAGTAGAGGCCAATGTACCCCAGTATACCCACTACCCATGCCAGCAAATATTTTAGCAGTTAAAGGGATAATAGGTTGATGTGTCCTATCTTGAGTCTCTAGGCCTATGATAATTTGTAAAAACCTAGGGTACATTAAAAATTTATTTTTCTCAGCTTTAACATTATCAAGCATACCCTCAAAAATAAACCTTGAAAAATTAAAAGTAGTACCCTGTGATAGACAGACAATTCCACAAGCCAAATGAGTGGAGAATTGATCCCAGCCTCCTGACTTTGGACAGATACATTGCAACAAGGTATGCACCAAAAACCTCCATTTGGGGCACAACCGTTTTTTGTACCAAGCTGTCTGAACTACACCTTGATATCCAATAGCCCTTAACCCAGCAAGTATATCCTCCTTGTTTGTATGGTATTCACCATCTGCATCATCTAATTGAAGCTTAGTGCGAACCAATGCCTCGGTGACCACATGTTCTTCTCCATTAATGGTTGCAACCAACTCTATAGGTTGACCTTCTACAAATCTTTTTGCAGCAGTGGCCCAAAATTGTCGAACCATAGATTCACATATTCTATCAGGGTAATGTGTGAGAGCAAAATAAAGTTTAGACCTTTTCAAGAACTCCACCATTGAAGCAAACGTATCATGATCCTTTGCTTTCCCCAAGAAAGCTGTTTTATTGTGATCCCTTTTAAATACAAGTTCAGCCATTGAAAAGTTGAAGAACAGTTATGAGATTGAGAGATTCGTGGGATTGAGTGATGAGATTTGGAAGTTATGAAGTGGGTTTGATTATATAAGTAGAGGGAATCAGTTATTTTGGGCGTGGGATACACACGTTAGGTTATTTAAAGAAGTTACCCAATCGTGGTATTGAATTGGCAAGAATCATGGAAAGAATCTTTGACCAATTTTGACTTTTAATTACGTCCCAAATTAAACCCAAAATATAACCATCAGCAGCAACTAAAAGTTAATCCGGAGAAATTGTTGGTCAATCTGCAGAAACCAAGGTTACGCGAGCATGGTCAATGTAGATATCCTCATCAGCAGGATTGAAAGTCAATCAGCAGAAACAGTCCGCAGAAACCATCCATCCGTAGAATCAGTCCGCAGAAACCATCCATCTGTATAAAATTACTTCAGTAAATATCTTCTTTATGGTCAACACATCATCTAGAAGATATCTTAACTTTTGCTTTCCAACCGTGTCTCATTCAATTGCAATAACTTCCACTTAATAACACAATCAGGCCTCTAAATGAGGCCTCAAATCACAATTTACCCATATCGTACAATCCCTAACTTAATTATTCATCAAATCCTCCCAATCCACAAAAATCATGAACCCTTACTCGGACACTGTTGATATTTCATCCGATTCTGAAGACACCCATGGGGAAACTACTATCCACCAGGGTGCCCAGTTCAATCATGGTGAACAAAAGAGCAGGCCTGCAAGAAGAAGCATGATACCGATGCCCCTGAAGAGCCACACTGGTTGTCCTTTTTCCCACCAGAAGATCAAATGCCATTCTACAATCCCAATGTGCCACTGGCCCGTTACTTTCCATCTAAGCCACCAGAGGATGAAGAAGGACCTTCTGAGCCAACTCCAGTCTCTGAGATGCGAACAGAGCCACCACCACTCTCAATGCTGCTGACAAGTGAGATGGAGAGAGTTGTGGCCAGAATGAGTCAAATCCCTGTGCCCCAATCTTCTCAGCAACGACCAAAACCACCCCCATAAGTGTTGGGTCTGGTTTGTAAGAGACTGTGGGTGCCTGGGATGCAGGCCAAGGGAGTTGGAAAGATGATGAGGGCCAAAGGGGTTGGGGATGGCACATCTGACCCCAAGGACAAGGGGAAGAGGAAGAAGGAGTAGGGTGATGGGTGTCAGGTTGTTTGGATAGGGGTGTTTGGATTTTGTTGTCAGGTTGTATGTTTAGATGTTTTGTTAGGGTTGTCTTGTGAATGGGTTTGTGTAATTGCATCAATGATGCAACTTTGATAATGAATAATATTCCCCTGTTTTATTTATCCTGATGTATCATTCATCTTTCTCTCTTCTTTATTTTGATTCCACTGAATTACCTCAAACAACACGATCAGCAGAAACTGAGTCAGTCAGCAGCAACAGCCTCCAATGATTTGACTCAATGCCCCTGATATGATTCAATACTACTGATATGTCCTTCAATTCCACGGACATTTCCACCCATCAGCAGAATCAACATCATCAGCAGAAATACACATCTGCAATTCAAACACATAAAACAAAGCACACAAGACTATCTAACACACAAAGTTGTTAGTTTATACAAAATTATCCTGCAAAGCATAGTTAGTGAACAAAATCATAAAAAAAATACATATTTTACAACACAAATCCTCCCCAGAGGCATATGCCTCCCCTTAGGCCAATGCCTCCCCTAAAAATAAGCATTCAGGGGTTAACCATCCCAATGTGGACTACTAAGTAGTTAAACCTAGGTCCATCAAAAGCTTTTGTTAACAAATCAGCCACATTGTTATCAGTATGAATTTTAAGCACCTGAATTAAGTGTTTCTCATTAGCATCTCTAATAAAGTGGTGTCTGATTTCAATGTGCTTAGTTCTTTGATAAAAACTGGATTTTTAACAATAGAGATTGTGCTTTGATTATCAATATAGATTTTGGTATTCATAAAATTGTACCCATAATCTAGCATCTGATTCTGAATCCAAAGCACTTGTCCACAACAATTGGCAGCAGCAACATACTCTGCTTCAGTAGATGAGGTAGCCACAATGGTTTGTTTCTTGCATTGCCAAGAAATTAACCTCCTTCCTAAAAATTGACAACCTCCAGTGGTGGACTTTCTATCCAGATTGGCACCAGCATAATCACTGTCACTATAAGCTTCCAACACCAATTGAGAATCTCTTGGGTACCAAAGGCCTAATTTGGGCTGACCTTTAAGATACTTAAAGATTTTCTTGACAGCATTCAGGTGTGAAGTCAATGGTGTGACCTGGTGTCTAGAACAAGCACTGACTGCAAATGTTATGTCTGGCCTTGAAGTAGTTAAGTACATGAGGGAATCAATCATAGATCTGTAGATGTGAACATTTACAGCTTCATCTGGTTCATTCTGATTCTTGGGCCTTGGAGGTTCATAAGGTGTTGTTGCAGTCCTAAGATTCTCAAAATCAAATTTCTTGAGAATATCATGCACATACTTTTATTGATGAATAAAAATTCCTTCAGGCTTTTGCTTTACTTGTAACCCCAAGAAGAAAGTAAGCTCTCCCATAGCACTCATTTGAAACTCACTCTTCATTAAAGTTTCAAATTCCCTGCACCAAGCTTCCTTTGTGGAACCAAATATAATATCATCTACATAAACTTGCACAAGAATGATATCTCTAGAATTCTTCTTTATAAAGAGGGTTTTGTCAATAGCACCTCTTCTGTAACCATGTTCCAAAAGAAAGTTGGACAATCTTGCATACCATGCTCTGGGTGGTTGATGAAGTCCATATAAAGCTTTCACACCTTGTACACCTTCTCTGGATTCTGTGGATCTTCAAATCCTTTGGGTTGAGTGACATATACCTCCTCATCAATCTTGCCATAGAGGAAAGCACTTTTCACATCCATTTGGTAAACCACAAAACCCATATAAGAGACAAAAGCCAAGAATAGTCTAATTGCCTCAACTCTTGCTACAGGTGAAAAAACTTCATCATAATCAATTCCTTCCTCTTGTCTGAAACCTTGAGCAACTAGTCTAGCCTTATTTTTGACCACAATGCCCTAGCATCCCTTTTGCACTTGAGAATCCATTTAGTACCAATTGCATATTTACCTTCAGGAAGATCCACAAGTACCCAAACATCCTGATTCTTGAATTGTTGCATTTCTTCCTGCATTGCCTCTACCCAACTTGGATCTGTAAGAGCTTGAGCAATGCTTGTTGGTTCGACTTGAGATAGGAAACAAGCAAACAAACAATGTTGTTGGTCTGTATGATTGTCCCTTTTATGTGTAGTAATGTAAGTGATAAAGGCACATTCTCCAAACTTGGTCTTTTTCACTGTACTTCTAGTTTGAACCATGACATTGGGATCTCCAAGAATATTGGATTGAGGATGAATAGTGTTGATCCTCTTAGTTGCATTGGGGTTGAATTCCACAGTTGACTGAAGGTTGGTTATAGTTGGAGCAAAATCATCATCATATGAAGATGAGCTGAAGATGCCAGCACCTTGTTGATGATTACCAAGATCTGTGGGGCTTGGAAATCGACCAAATGGGTCATCAAAGCTTGGGGATGTTTTTGTTGGAATGGAGGATGAAACAGCAAAATCAAGAGGAGCAGCAGAAACACCATCAGCGGATTTGACAGTATCAGCAGAAACAGGAGATACATCAGCAGAATTGGGGTGAACCGCAGCAATAGGAGAACCATCAGCAGAATCCATGTTTCTGCGGGTGTCAAAAGCAGCTTGTCTCAAGAGTGCCTTAGCATCTTTGGCAAACTCAAGACCAAGCCTCTCAGCCTCTGCATTTGCTGCATGTTCTTGCTTTTGAAGTCTAGCAAGATCCTTTGCAAAGCTTGAATCATCCACACCAGAAGCAACTTTGTCTTGGAAACCTGAAAAATTTTCAGTGGTAGGAAAAGAAGGAACAAGTATGGTTTGTTCATCACTCTCAGAGTCACAATCTGAGTCATCATCCAGGGTACCTGTATTGTGAGAAGGGGACTCTTGTGTACCTGCAGATTGGTTAGATTTGAATCTAGTGTATCCCAAATGATCAGTTAAATAATCAAGGTCAAAGTACCAATCATGACCTTTACCCTGAACATCAGGTTTCTCCTCAAGAAATCTCAGGTTTAGAGTCTCCTCTATTCTTTTAGCAGACATATTATATACCCTGTAAGCCTTACTGTGAGCTGAATAGCCAACAATGTACCCCTCATCAGCTTTTCCATCAAATTTACCTAAGTGGTCACTGGTATTCAAAATGGTCACATGACATCCAAAAGGTTTAAAGTAACCTATAGTAGGCACTTTCCCTGTCAAAAGTTCATAAGGTGTCTTGTTATGAGGCCTAGTAATAGATACCCTGTTCAAGACATAACAAGCAGTGCTTACTGCTTCAGTCCAAAACATAGTGGGTAACTTAGAGTCAGCAAGCATATATCTAGCTGCCTCTATTAGGGTTCTATTCTTCCTTTCAGCCACCCAATTTTGTTGTGGGGTCCTGGCATTACTATAGTCCCTTTTTATACCCTTAGACCCACAGAGTTCAATCAATTTAGCATTTATAAACTCTGTCCCATTATCACACCTTATACTTTTAACCTTTTTGTTTAGTTGGTTTTCAACAAGGGTTATAAATTCTTTAAGAGTTTGAAAAGTTTCATCTTTAGTTCCCAAAAAGAATACCCAACAAAACCTACTATAGTGATCAGTGACCACCAGGCAGAAGTATTTATGATCAATACTCCTGATGGATGTGGGACCAAAAAGATCCATGTGCAGTAACTGAAAAGGTTCTGAAATGGTGCTCTCAGCAGAAATGGCTTTGTATGATGCTTTATGTTGCCTTCCTTTATTGCAGGCAACACAGTTGTGCTCATTGGTGAAAACTTTGGAAGGAAGGCCATGAACCAATCCATGTTTGGCTAGCTTGTTGATGGTCTTGAAATTTACATGTGCCATCCTTCTGTGCCATTTGGAAGACTCATCCAAGGATGCTTTAGCCACTAAACAAGCCAGATCTCCTTCAGGCTGAACATCATTCAAATTGAAAGTGTAGATTGT
Organism: Artemisia annua; assembly: GCA_014162995.1. Classification (NCBI taxonomy): domain Eukaryota; kingdom Viridiplantae; phylum Streptophyta; class Magnoliopsida; order Asterales; family Asteraceae; genus Artemisia; species Artemisia annua. The sequence continues at coordinate 10,460 of LBNU01026412.1, read as the reverse complement.
GATTCCTTGGAACTTTTAGCAAGATCTGACTGTCATAAGGTAGCTTGAAGTCCTTTGAAAGCACAAAGCAGTCCTTTTCTGTGAAGAGAACATTGTTCTTTGTATCACAAATTTGTGAAACTGAGAACAAATTGAAGTTATGTAGCTCCTGCACATAGTAGACATTTTCAAAGTTCAGCTTGGAGGTCCTAATGGTTCCTTTCCCTGTAATTTTCCCATTTCTCCTCCAAATTGCACAGTGCCTCCAGAAATTGGCACAAAATCATGCAACCTATCTTTGTTCCCAGACATGCTTCTAGAACAACCACTATCTACTATACCTACATCTTTACTCATTAGAGGATGATCCTACAACAACAACAAAAATATACAAGAATGTTAGTATCAAAGGGAGACTCAAGTCATGAATGACTTGAGCCTGCCTTGTGGATCATAAGAGTGAGGCCATGTAGATAAATAAGATCCACCATTGTTCTTGAATACTCTGTTTGTAGATGGTTTATGTTTTCTCCAAGAACAACCTGCTGAGGGCTTAACAGCAGTATTCCAGTATTCCCCCCTCCCCCATAAACCTTGGGTCATAAACATTAGGCCAAAAACCATTATAAAAGTAAGGACTTGTAGGTCTGTAAAATGGTCTAGCAGCATGTCTATGTCTGTCAGTAGAAATAGGTCTACCAGCAGAAACAGGCTTTCCAGTAGAAACAGACTTATCAGCAGAAACTGATTTGTCAGCAGAATTGAATAAGCTGGTGTTTCGTGTTTCTTGTGGAGCAAATGAGGGAATCTCATTTACATTGTTCCACTTTGGTCTAGGATTCTGTTGGTCAGCATAAACACCCATTCTCTTCTCATGAAAATCACAATCCTTAATTAGATGAAATTTACTATCACAAACAAAACAGGTTTTCTTTTTAGAAGATTTGTTCATAACATTAGATGTTTTATTACAAACAAACTTATTCAAACCATAAACTGAATTGTTTTTAACAGATTGAAAGGAATTGTTTTGCATAGAAGAAAAAGACAAGTCTTCAAAAGATGATGTCTGTGAAATTGATTCATCAGCAGAAACTCTTGAGTCAGCAGACTTGTAAGACTTGGGTGATGGCTTAGGTGAGGTCTTGGGACTTGAATCACAACTAGCAAAGCTACTTGAGGGGGTTTCAGATGTCTTGTCACTGCAAGGACAAGAGACATATTTATTAGATTCATTGTCAGAGGCAGACAAGTTAGAAGATTTGTTACCAATGTCTAATTGTGATTCAACTAAGTCTAGTTGGTCTGAGGTAGGCATAAAAGTTCCTGTGATTGTGGAGGGTACATTATGCATCTCACCCTCTTTAACAAACTTGACAGGTTTTTGAAATTCCAAGGGAGGTTCAGGCTCAGGGTAGGGTCATATACCACATCTGGCCCTATATAGTCACCAAATCCTAATGCTCTCCTAGACTTTATGGACTGACAACTATCAATTAATTTCACAAGACTTTTAGCCCCTTTTTGCCACTTGAGCCTACCTGCAAATTCATTATCAAATTTAACCTGTAACTCTTGTTTTTCTAAATCAACTTTTGCTTTTTGTTTTTGAGAGAACTTCAACAAATTTTCAGTATTTTCCAAGTCTCTTTTTAACACCCTAATTTTTTCTTCATAAGCTAATTGATTATTTTGGAACCAAACTTTTTGTTGCTCTAATGTTTTAACAGCCCCTTTATATGCTTGTACTTGTACATAACATTCATTATATTGGGGTTCCATTTCATCATAAGCCTTTTTAAGTGCATTATATTTACTATCACACCCAAAAACACAATTTTGTACCTGAGATGAGATGCCCATCAATGCAAATTCCTGTGTCTCATTTCCAGTGTTACAGCATGCCAGGTATGAGTAGAGCTGAGAAGCACTACCTTCCCCTTCATCAGTCTCATGATCCTTCCAATCCACATGATCATCCACAGATACCAAAGCCTTGGAGTTTTCTGTTTCCTCTTTCTTTTTCTTGTAGGCAGAGTATCTGGTCTTATCATCAGATTTCTTATCATTACATTCTCTTGAGAAGTGACCCATTTGACCACATGCATAGCACTTTACCTTCTTTCTGTCAAATCTTGCTGGATCCCTTCCTCTGAAATTGAACTTTCTCCCAGCCTTCTTCTCAAACCTCTTGATGTTGACTGAGAGCATCCTCATCTGCCATTTAAGGTTCATCTCCTCCAAGTCTAATGGATTTACTTCCTCAAAATCTTTAAAAGCCAGTTGCTGCTGAGGTTCATAGTCAGCAACAAAAGAGTGAAGCACATCCTCTAACACACTACTAGACTGAGTATTATTCCTTTGTCCAGAAGGGATGTTAGAAGATGAAGATGTTGAAGAACTTGGGCTTGTAGTATATGTCAGCCTGTTAGAGGTAGTGCTGACAAAGGCTGTGTTAGGAGGAGGTGAAGAAAAGGAAGAGTGACCCTTGATATCAAGCTCAAGACTCCTAAGCTTGTTGTAGAGATCATCAAAAGAGAGGTAGTCAAGGCCACCCTTGGTTTTAAGTGCAATGCTGACTTGAGACCAAGAAGGAGGTAGGGCTCTTAAAAACATTGAATTGCAGTCCTCATTGTCAGGCTTGGCTTTCAGCTGATTCAACTGACTCAAGATCTTCTGGAATCTGTCATAGCCCTTGTGTAGACCTTCCTCTTCTGATATTTTAAACTCTTGGAACTCCTGCTTAAGCATGGACTTCCTCATCCTCTTGGACTCATCATTACCCCCAAACCGTGCTTTAATGGCCTCCTAGTTGGGAATAAAGCTAACAGTTACCACTGATAGGCTTGTGGAAGACACTGCTGAAGAATGCACTGGCAGTGGAAACTCATTACCACTGCTAGTACATATAGTTACCACTGCTTATTAGATAACTGATGTATTCGTGTATAGATAAGTATAGAATAGATCTTGTGTATATTCTATTTAGATAGCTTAATACTTATCTTGTAA
>LBNU01026405.1:67176-77708 GCA_014162995.1 Artemisia annua | reverse complement strand
GTCTTTCCTTCAAGTTGTTTAATCTCCAACTTTCTTTGAGCCACTGCAGCATGATCGTTACTCTCCTGAATTACCTCAGCTTCACGATTTTCCTGAGCTCCCTGCAGTTCCACCTCAAACCAAACATGCTTTTGAACATGTACTCCATGGACCCTTGTTTTAACACCAAGACCAAGTTGCTTGAACCCAACTTGTTTTGAATCTCCATGTTTTTGTACAATATTCCCATCGAGCTTTTCGATGTTTAACCTAGTATGCATACTAGCCATTCTTCTTTAACCTTGCTACAAACCTTGTTAAGTTGCTTTTTAACCAACTTTACCAACAAGTCTCACAAGCCGTGTGCTAATCCGCTTTCTTGTAATTGTTGATCTACTAACCTTTAGAGAAACCCTAAAGCTTCGATCTTTCCACCTCAAGTCTACAACCTTGATATACCTTGTACTCCAAGTAATCACTTTTCTTGAATCCCAAGATAAAGCTAAACCTTACTTGTCTTCCAAGAACCACCAAGACTTGAATTCCAAGAAACCGAAAACTTGAAGTTGAAACTTCTTGCAAAACCTTGTCACCTTTGAAGCTCAAAACCGAAACTCCAAGAACCTTGTGACAAAAGAAAACAATTTCCTATAACCCTAGGAGAATCGATCCACCTCCTTGCAAGAAAACTTCAAGAACCTTGTTGCCCAAGTAATCTTGACTCGTAAACCTAGAAACCTTGAACCTTGTAATCTACACAACGATAGCCAAACAATAACCGAAAAACGATAAAGAACACAACAACCACACCAGGAACTTCGACAGCCTATATCTTTTTCCTGAAAGCTCCGATGCAAGATCCCTCTAGCAAGATCCTAGATCTATGTGTCTTCAACCTACGGTTCGAATTTCATAGAAATCCAACGGTTAACGAACCCGCAACGCCAATTCTCCCACGACTGCGCATTAACCGACGAACCAAACCCGGTTAAGTCGTTTCTCTTGTTTCGGCTCTCTCCACGATGTGTGATTTGTTCTTCTCGAACCTGGCTGTGATACCAATTCGGCACCTTGATCTAACACTCGAACTTCGATGACCACAATAACCTGGCTCTAATACCACTTGTTGGGAGAAATCCAACAAACCGGTTTCTAGAGCGGAACCACGAATCAAGAACTACTCCAACAAGACCTCGGCAAAGGGTTATGATCCCTTAATGCCGAGTGGCACCAACACACACACGATATTTACACTCAAACGTTTATTAAACGTGAGTAAGAAAAGAAGGTACAAATAAAACCTCACCCCCTCATCCCTATTTATAGAGAATGAGGGGGGAGAAACCTAATCCTTGGTGAACAAGGATTCCATAATTGAGGAGGTTAGGAACTTTCCTAATACATGACTAACCTCCTTAAGTTTGAGCTAAAATACAATTAACCCCCTAAACTTATATCCTAACTATTACACACTAATATTCTAACAGTTTATTTAGCTTTATGTTAGGTATGATGTGATATTTATGGGTTCCTTACAAACTCGAAATGTTAAATTATTAGATTGTGATTTATCAAGCAGTATCACATGTTTTAGAGCTGAATTAAGCTTGAAATGTTAATAAAGGAAAAGTTCTAAAACGCGGCGATTAGTTAGACGTTTTTGGAACAGTTTCTTTTGGTACTTATGGTATAACCAAGTTTCAAAGCTTTAACGAAAATGATTACTATGCTAATTAGTCATATTCAACTAGCGATGCCCGATGATGGTTAGTATTTGGTCCTAGCCGATGCAGAAGAGGTTAGGCCTCGTAAGACTATCACACATTTTAACAAATTTAAATACGGTATCAGTTTTCTCAGTTATTGAATATTCAAAGAAATACACAATTCAACCTAATGAAATAGTTGCATGAAGATCTAAAACTTGAAAAAGGGACACAGTTACGTCCTATAAAAGAGGAGTGATATGATCACAAAAAAGTTTCCACAAAGAAGTCTCACAAACTGATGTGGCGGAGTGTGATTGGTTCACTGTGAGAGAGAGGAGAGAAACTCACCAATGACAGGCCGCCACATCAGTTTGTGGGACTTCTTTGTGAAAATTTTTTTGTGATCATATCACTCCTCTTTATAAAATGATAACATGAAACTTCAATAATCGGATTACAATTTGGTCCTAGTCTAAGCTATATCATCACGATATAGGAACTTAGTGGAGACCAACGAGAGTTGTGGCCTCTCCAAAAGTTTTGACTATATTATATATATATATCATTTTCATTATAGTTTTAGTCATTGTCTATACAAAATTTTACAACATAATGTACTTGGCCCCCTAAAATAAATATTGTAAACGCCGACAAAACTAGTCAAGTTCCGTCTTGGCAATATGGTTCCATGAGTTACGGATTTTCCTAAATCTCTTTATTAAACTGGTCACATATGCACAGAGAGGCCTAACGACTATGGAACTGTACAAACATCTCTTACATTAATAACAACTTAGACAACTGTGTAGTCTCGGTATCGGATGTGTTAGTTTGTGATGTAATAATAAAAAGGGAAATGATTGGCACACTCAATTTTTTGATTAGGACACATCAATTTATGCGTTAAACAATTGTATTATATATATGTCATGCTTCTACAATTTGTACATGAGAGTGTATCAATCGCTAACTCATTTGTGCAAATTATCTTCCTAATAAAAATGATCGAGCAAGTTATAAAATGGATCATGCCAAATTAGTCATAAACTATTCAAAGCAAAAGCCCAAACCAAAAGAAGTCCCGTCCGGTCCGCTAGAGGCTAGTCTTCTTCCGGTCCAAATATCCAAAGCAAAAGCCTGTTCAAATAGTCATCAAGTATTTAAGTTCTTGTTGTTAGTATTAAGAATTTGTTAAACATAGCTTTCTGAATTTGTTTATCATGTTAAGAAATGGGTAAAATCCTGTATATGATAATAATTATGCTGTAAGTAAAACACGATAATCCGAAAGTCGTTCGTAAATTACTTGAATTGACTGGGGGTGGCGTAAATTACCACAAATTCGAAATCTCATTAGACCCCATGTTCGTTAAAAGTTGGGTAATGGGCAGAAGGCTGCGGCTTGGTTTGATACCTGGGATGACCGGTGTCCATTGATGAGCTTCTTGACGCCTAGAGTTGTACAGTAAAACCTCTATAAATTAATACTCGATAAATTAATAACCTCGATAAAATTAATAATTTGTCCAGTCCCAACTTGAAACCTATACAAATTTGGACCCAATCGATAAATAATAAGATAATAATTATTTTGAAACCCAAGTGTATATATGTTGGTCCCAACGAAACTATAAATTAATAATTACTAAAAATTTTCACATATATATGAAGGTCATACATAATTAGAACTTGCACAAATATAGTTAATTCAATTAAGGGTATACGTAATTGAAACTTGTCCTAATGAAACTACTTTTTACTTATTCAAAAGTAATGAACTTAACAAATTCAATTAATTTGTGAACGTGAATTCATAAAATGTTAATTGGAACTTGTTTTTCTAATTTATTTTTCATCTCTAACTAGTATACATTATAACTAGTGTATTGGACTTGAAAATTTAAAGGTCACACGTAAAACTTTTATAAATTAATAAATTATTAATTTATCGATATAATAATACCTCGTTAAATTAATAAAATATTCCGGTCCCAACGTCATTAATTTATAGAGCTTTTACTATAACTAGCGCGGGCTTTAATCTTTAAGAGAATGTGGCTGATAGCCTGATATTGTTTCGAATGGAGCATGGTCTTGGCCCAATACATGGCCCAATCTGTATCCAATTATAAACCAGGATCATGTTCCTTTACTAAATGACGAAACTTAGGATGCCTTGTTCTGGGGAACACGTGATGGTGAGTTGCGTCAATTTTCTGTCCGTGATGCATGAAATGCTATTCGAGATCGTGGCGAGGAAGTTGACTGGTATCATCCTGTCTTGTCGAAATATGGTATTCCAAGACACGCTGCACATTTATGACTAGTCATGCGAAATCGTTTCAAAACCCAAGATCGTCTAAAACAGTGGGACGTTGGAAATGATGTTGATTTAAGCTTGCTTCGATGTCCATTATGTAAAATCCAACCTGACATGCATATACATTTGTTCTTCGAATGTCCCTATTCATCTCAAGTATGGAAGCAAGTGATAAAAGTTGCGGATCTCCCAAGTATTTCGCCAATGTGGGATGACATTATGGGTTGGTTATTACTTCTGTCCATTCGAAATAATGTGACAAGTATTGTTGGATGATTAGTCATGGCTGCTACGTCATATTATGTGTGGCAAGAGAGGAATAATAGGATAGATGGTAAAGGTGTGAGGAAAACCGAGCAAGTTACGAGCATCATAGTGGACATGATAAGGTTAAAACTGGCATCTAGAAGATTCAAGCAGAATGTTTGTGTGGATAGGTTAAAGGCAACATGGAAATTGGCTCATGTAGATTTGAGTGAAAGCTGATGAAGTTCTTGACTTAGAGGCATTCGTGTTTTACTGTTTTTATGAGTCAAATGTCTCTATTGCTAGGATTTGGCCGATGTGCGTATGAGCATGTTCATAGCATGTAGTTTTTATTTTAAGACTGGTTCATCCTACTCTTTCATGTACGGTTCTCATTTTGTTACTCCCTCCGTCCCATATTAAATGTCCACTTTTGACTTTTAGAGTCTTTTTTTTTTCAACTTTGATCTTAAATATATTTTTTTTGTATTATATAATACTTGATGAAAATTATATCTATAACGAAAATACATTTAAAACGCAATTCATTCATATATTTTGCATCAAGTATTATATAACACACATGAAAATATTTAAACTCAAAGTTTATTAAAAAAAGACTTTAAAAAGTTAAAGTGGACATCTAACATGGGACGGAGGGAGTATTTTTTATATATTCACCGGGTATAACCCTTTACCCAAAAAAAAATTTTACTTGAATTGACTCGATCTAAATCTAGTGCAAATATTTAAAGCTCGAGCTACTCGAGTATGCACACAAGTCGATTCAAGTTGCTACATGACTATAATAAAAATTATTTTCCATGTAGTTAGATTAATTTTTTTTTATTACTTATAAATTTAAAATTTTCATAATCGTGCCAACGGTTATAATTATTTCTTTTATTATTGGCAACTTTGTTGTGATTCAAGTTATTTAAAGACTAATAATTTTTTTTGTTTAAATTTAAGTTTATACCATAAACATTTTAATGATAGTTAATGGTTGGTCCCAAACATGAATCTGGACAAATAAATTGACATTTTATATATAGGTTAAAACCATCTAATAGCAAGGACTTTCTCAAATATTTAGTTATCACGCATTCACCCAATAATCATATCACAATACCCATCAAACTTTGTGATATCAACAATAATCCGTTTTTACCTCCAAAATCCATGTCATACACCAAATGTACATGTCACGTCATAAATTGTATCGTTGTTGTCCACGTCAGATTCCTTATGTTATATATATGTTTTCCCCATGGGATACATACTGGGTCCAGGAGTGATAAGTGAATATTTGAAAAAGTAGGAGTGATAAGTGAATATTTGAAAAAGTTTCTTGCTATTAACATGCATGTAATTAACGAAGGAAAAAAATCAAAGTAAATTTAGCCGGTGTAACTCGTTGCCGGTCACGACACATAAGCAAAAGTATGATATTGAACTAAAATTTGAAAGTTTGTTGGGTATTATCGTATTTTATTAGGTCCATAACTAATAAGTGAACATTTGAGAAAATTATTTGCAATTAAATTACTTTAACCTTTTATTTTAACTACTTATAAAGCATGGATAAAAAAAACTCTTAATATCTTAATTTTGTTCTATACCTATTCTATCCTTGAAAACTTTAAAAACTTTCCAAAAAATAAAATAAAAATATCACGTATAAAGATAAGGAGGGAGATGAGAAAATGGTAACTTTGACTTCAATTAGAGATGTCAATTTCAATCAATTTACATCTCACTCGGTTTATTCGAATATGCATTATCTCTAATGGGTAAAACACAAATATAATTAGAAAGAGAACGGTTAGATGGGTCAAAAAACCAAAAAATGTCCCAAGGTGCTTTTTCAATGTATGCAACCTCATGTATTGTTTTATTCAAAAGATAACAATATTATTCCAACATTGTAATTTACTATATGTATACACACACAAAGCGACGGTATAGAGCATAAATATTTATACTTTGGCCTTTGATGCAAAGCATGTGTTTTTTGAAATATAAAGCTTATATTTTTTGAAGATTATGGTGACAGGATTTCATATACAATTTGTGTGTATGTATATGTATATGTGTATTATTACTATACGATTACACATGCATAACAACGAGATTTCATAGCGGAAGATAGTTATAGTGATATTTTGGTTACGCAAATGTTACACAAAACGCTTAACCAAAATCCCATTATAAATATATGACACTATAAAATCTCATTGCTATGCACGGGTAATCGTCTAGTATATATATTTAATAGATGAAAAAGTTTGACACATACTAAAGAATAATAGGTCAAAATCAGTCAATTTCAAGTAGTAATGATCAATACATTTCCAGAAGAGTTAATTACACCGTTAGTCCCTAAACGCAAGCCAATTCTTTGGGTTAGTCTCAAAATCTACACTGGTAGTCCCCAACATCCTGATTTTGCTTCGCTGGTGGTTCAAAAAACTAACAGTCATTAAAAATCTTGTTAGATGCAAGGGTTTTTTTTTCATCTTTTCGACATTTCTTGTCCAAACACCCTATAACACCGTTGGTCCCTAAACTTTTCAATGTTCGAATTTAAAAAAGTACCTTTTTTATTATCCTTATTTTTTTACTTTTTAAATTCCTATCAATTTCTATCCTCATCAAATATACCATCATCGCAAGTCCTTATTTTCCGTACTCTCCATCTCAGATTAATCACACACACAATTCTTATGGATTGTTCTCTTCCATATATCATCGAGAAAATCAAAGATGAAGCAATGAAACAAGTTGATGAGGATAGGCGTCACTCGCAAGCGACTATCGACACAGCTAGGATCTTTGCAAACACGAACAAAACTAAAACAAAGATGATTGAAGCAAACAAAGAATGCAAAGATATTACGCAAGAAAAACATGGTTTGATTGAGACTTTCTAAAAAAAGAAGCTTCAAAAGATTACGATGTTTCTTTTGATTTGTTTCGCATGGTGAAAAAAATAAATAATCAAGTGGGTGATAAAAAATTTTGAATGCATAAAACCAAATAAAATAATTGTCTTTTCCTTTGCCGTAAAGAGTAGCCATAACCCTCAAACTCGGGCGTCCCCTCTCCTTCTCTTTTTAGGCAAAGAAAACTCACGCTCAAGAAAGGAGGGTGACCGATACAGGCACTAAATAGGCTGACTCGAGTCGCAAGTCGACAACAATATCTTTCTTTATTTATGTAGTAGTATTTTTTTTCAATAATGCATTATGTTACTATTATATTAAAGTGATGTATTTTTATATGTCTTGTTTCTTAAACACAATCCCAAACAACTCTTCTATTCATCTTTTACAATCCTACTAACGGGGTGTTTGTTTAAGCTTATATGTGGGCTTATGAGCTTATTTGATCTCAGCTTTTGACTTTTTTAGGACTTATGGGCTTATATAAATTTATCGTATTATAATAAAACAAGTCTCAAAAAAGCCGTAAAATTAAGGCTTATGAAATATAAGCCAAAACACAAATAAGATAGCTTAAACAAACACCCCCGAACATCAACACTGTATCACCACTAACCCCTCCCCTGCCACTACCATCATCTTGCTTTTAATTACGTGACCTGATAAGTCCATGTTCTTGCAATCCCACCAACATCTCCACTGTATTTTTATGTATATCACGTGATCTGATGACTCCCTGTTAATTATGTGGCACCAATTTTTTACACATAACAGTTTCTTTTTTCTCCTTTTCTCAAATATACCGGTTCAAAGTTTGATGGGACAATGGTGGTAGTTAGTTTGTTCTTGAGGTGGATTTGAAACTAAAGTGAAAATGTTGTTTATGGAAACAAAAATTAGGTATGGTTAAAACCCAAGGTTATAAATAGAGCGAGGCGTGGCTTGGCGAGTTTATAAAAAGATGTGGCATAAGGCGGCGTGGCGGCATGACCAAGCCTCACGCCTTTTTGAGGCCTTTGCGTGCCTTTTAGAACCATGGTTAAATCTAAAGTTGTTTAAGAAGTAGTAAGTGATAAAAGGAAAATGATTGGAAAAAGTTGATGAATGGTAAGGACGAATCAAAGGNACTAAAGTGAAAATGTTGTTTATGGAAACAAAAATTAGGTATGGTTAAAACCCAAGGTTATAAATAGAGCGAGGCGTGGCTTGGCGAGTTTATAAAAAGATGTGGCATAAGGCGGCGTGGCGGCATGACCAAGCCTCACGCCTTTTTGAGGCCTTTGCGTGCCTTTTAGAACCATGGTTAAATCTAAAGTTGTTTAAGAAGTAGTAAGTGATAAAAGGAAAATGATTGGAAAAAGTTGATGAATGGTAAGGACGAATCAAAGGGTGCTTGATTGCTTGTGTTTCTGGTGTTGGTAACAGATTATTTAAAAGAGAAAGGGTATGAGCTCGAGCTCCAGCCCAAGATTGTCAGAGCTCAAGCTTGGCTCGTTTCGAGCCTTAAGATTTGAGCTTGAGTTTGGCTCGTGGTATGATATATAAGGCTCGGGCTCGACTCGTTTGTAATGTGCCTATAAAAAAACTACTTTGCTTCTTCATCTTACATGTTCGAGCTCATTTATATAGAGCTCGTTTATTGTTTTGAGCTCGTTAATGAGCTTGTTGGTATACAAACACAAAATGTACTAAAACTCTTTTAGGCTCGCGAGCCTAGTTGATCTTTGTATATAAAGCTCGGGCTCAGGCTCGTTTAGGCTTGGCTCGTTTAAGCTTTTTACCGATTCGATCTCTAACTTTTCAAGAGCGTCTCGGCTTGTTTTCACCCCCGTTTAATAAAGTGATGTGTAGGGGTGTAAACGAGCCGAGACAGCTCACGAGCTATTCGAGATCGACTTGTAAACTACTCAAAATCGACTCGATATAAACGAGTCGAGCTTGAACTTGAGCTACTCGAGTATACTTTCGAGTCGAGTTCGAGCTTGAATATACTCAGCTTGTGAGGCTCACGAGCCCTTATCGAGCTTCAATGATATTACACTTCTACTCTTTTATATACATGTAGTTACGTTATTGTCTAAAATCAAGTCGAGTCGAGCTTATTTTTCATCGAGTTCGAGATTTAAATGTTGCAACAATCGAGCTCGAGTCGAGTTTCGAGCTCGAGTTTGAGATGACGAGCCGAGCTCGAGCTTGAAATCCAAAGCTCGAACGAGCTCGAGTTTTACTAATCGAGCTGGGTGGTAACTGATGTGGATAGCATTTGTGTTTAAAAAAAGGTATAAGATGGCTATTTTTTTTAGGTCGAGCATTGGAAAATTCAGGGACCAACGGTGTTATAGGGTGTTTGGACAAGAAATGTCAAAAAGACGAAAAAACCCTTGCAGCTAACGAGCTTTTTAACAATTGTTAGTTTTTTGGACTCCCAACGAAGCAAAATCAGGATGTTGGGGACTACTAATGCAATTTAGGCGATTTTGGGACTAAACCCAAGAATTGGCTTGAGTTTAGGGACCTGTGGTGTAATTTGCTTTTTTCCAGAATCTTTTATATCATAAACGAATTACATAATTTCGGAGTGATTTTGTAAAATCATTATTATTGAATCAAATATTAGACCAATAGGAGGGCTTGATTTTGACACATAGACGAAATCAAACAATATGATTGGCCAATAAAAGGTCAAAGTTGAATTGATTTTGGTCAAACTTTAATTTGGTGTAGAATTTGGTTGAGGAAAAAAACACATAAAAATATAGGTGTCAAATTTATGAAAACAAAAAATTAAAAAAGAGGGTAATTAATAAAACTTTAGTTGTTGATTTTAAATATATTATATAGAATTAAGTGTAAAATTATAGCCTTTCAAAAAAAAAGTAAAATTATAAGTCTCCATGTTTTTTTAATAAGTTTAGATAATAAACAAATAACCCCCCTTACAATTTATACCCCTAAACTTTATAATATGAACATTGTTTACAATTACATGAGTATTAGTGTAAGTTTGAGACTTTCATCTATCAAAATTATAAAATTTTATAAATATACGAATTAGTTTTAATATACGTTAAATATTTTTAGAATAAATGTTAGTTTTAAATTAAACTTTCATATATTAAAATATATTTTTTACTATGTATGTTAAATTAGGACTCATGTTATCCTTTTTAAAATTTTAATCTATGCGTACACGGGTTTAATATCAAATACGGCTAAATTATTATTAACGGTAATATACATATCAAATGGTAAGCACAAATTTATGTGATATGAAAATAAATATACATGATTGGACTTATAAAAATGATTCATGTAATTATTATTTAAAGTTTA
>LBNU01026405.1:37373-63837 GCA_014162995.1 Artemisia annua | reverse complement strand
ACGATTTTACCTATAACGCAATAAGTCCGCACGATCGGACCTACTTTATCTTTTAGCCGCGAACAACGTAGTCACGATAAATCTACCCGCTTTAGGCCATGCGTACGACATCTTCGCAGATTGGCGCCATGAGCGCACTGTTACATACAGGCACCACGATGCTAGTCAATCGCCATGAGCGCACGCAGACAAAAGCCGTGGTCAACTGCGATCATTCACAAACGTTAGAGTCTATGCGGTCACGATACATCTATCTGCGTCTGTGCGTGCGGAAAAAAAAACTATTAGTCGCGGTCACGGTACATCCATCCGCACCATTGTTTTTATTATAAAAAAGAAAAAGAACAATCAATCGCCATGAGCGCACTGAGTTCACAGATTAGCTACGCGCTACTTTTTTTTTTATGTAGTTTGTAAAACCTCACGATAGGTGTAATTCACATGCTATGTGCTATAAATTGCTTCGCGCTAATTTTTTACTTCATTAATGTTTTATATGTTGCGATTCGCGACATATACTTTTAATATTTGCATTAAGTGTTTTTCAGGATTTGAATAACTAAGTTTAATGCTCCTACAAGAGTAGCACCATCAAACTTGGTGGGCTACCAGGGTATATCCTACCACTGTTTCCGTACGCGTCACGCAGGTATATTTGGAAGCAGATTGTACGTAAGAGGTATTGCAAGCCCGATACAAAGACGGATTTAAATATTCGCACCACCTTACCGCAGGGGAGCCGTCCTCTGTCGCTTGTAAAGGTGGATGTAATGTTCGCGCACAGCGCGCACTTTTGACGCGCACAGCGCGCATTTTTTGTCGCGGACAACGCGCACTTTTGTCGCGCACCGCGCGCACTTTTGTCGCGGACAACGCGCACTTGTGCCACAGAAGCACGTCTTCTGTCGCGCCATGTTGCACCACTACTGGTACAAGAGGTACGTCCTTACCTAGGATGCAGCATACGAGATCCACCTTCACCATTGTGAGACAATCACAATCGCAATCCCAGTGCGCACTGTCGCATGTGGGCTGCGCAGTATGATCCGTCCCATGTGAACACAAGTTGCGCACACATGGGTCATGCCGTCATGGTTGATTGGGCCTACGCGGCCATAAACAGAACTTAAGTCTAGCATAACATAGCCACGCACTATGTCACACTAGACTTGGGGGGCTTGTGGACGTATGGTCCGGACTGGACCCTACATGGGCCAGGCCCGGCAGACAGCGGCCCACTCTACGCCTAACCCTAATCCATGCCTTATAAATACATGGTTGGAATCTCCTTATTGACTACGACCGAACAGGTTACCCTAAACCTAACTCTTATATGCTACAACGCATCGATACTAACTTGACCGTCGGAGGTGGATCCCGGGGCTACGGCCTCGGGTCCACTCCTAACGGGTTCTCTTTGTTGACAGGTCTACTTAGGGCTCGAGAAGAAGACTAACGGCCCAAGGAGAGTCGTTGAATATAACCCGCGCCAGATTATGTATCAACAACCACCGTACCTCCCGCTCTAAGTTGTATGGAACAATTTCATAACCTTTTGTTACTTCCTTTCGGCATGTGTAGTCTTTCAACATATCTAATAATGATCAATGTTTATTTAGCTTTATGTTAGTTATGATGTGATATTTATGGGTTCCGTACAAACTCGAACCATTTTAATCATTAGATTGTGATTTATCAAGCAGTATCACATGTTTTAGAGCTGAATTAAGCTTGAAATGTCAATACAGTTTTAAAACATGATTAAGCTGCAGAATAGCAACGAACTTTTTCAAATGTACCGATTTGATACGTGTACTTTTTATAAGTTGTTGAATAGCAATGTACTTTCATAAGTGTTTCAGTTTGGTACGTGTACTTTTTTTAAGTTGTAGAATAGCAATGTATTTTCATAAGTATTTCAATTTGGTACGTGTACTTTTTTTAAGTTGTAGAATAGTAATATACTTTCCAAACGTGTTCCAATTTGGTACGTGCGATTTCCATAAGTATTCCAATTTGGTACGTCATCAGACGTACCAAATTGGAACACTTATGAAAATTACATTGCTATTCTACAGCTTAAAAAAGTACACGTACCAAAATAGGACACTTTGAATAGTACATTGCTATTTTACAACTTAGAAAAAGTATACGTATCAAACAGCCACTTAATCCCTTTTAAAACACGATGATTACACATTTTTGGAACGGTTTCTTTTGGTAAATATGGTATGCATGACAACCGAGTTTCAACTTCAAAACTTAAATGACCGGGTTTTAAATCGAACCGGTCGAGTCACGGGCACCGGTTCGACCGTCGGGTCTACCCGGTTTTTCATTTTTTATTTTTTATTTTTTTTTGACCGGTTCGACCGCCGGGTTAAACCGGATCAACCCGGGTTTTATAAAAAAGTTTTGAAAAAAAACAAAACCCGGCCGGGTTTTAATACCCGGGATAGCACGGGTCACTCAAGACCCGACAGGTCTAAACGGTTAACCCGGTTTTAGAAACCCTGGTTTTTTTTACCCGTTTTTGTGGCCGGGTACCGGTCCGACCGGTTGAACCGGTCGGGTTGACCCGGGTTTCAAAACATTGACAAATTATCAAGTGACTCGTTGTCTCGTTCAGTCGTTATGCTAATTGTCTTATTTAACCTAGCATACTCGATCATGGTTGGTATTTGGTCCTTAACGATACAGTAATAGTAGAAGTTAGGCCTCATCAAACGACTGTCAGAAACTTTAGCAAATTCAAATATTTGATTTCTCAATTATACAACGGGAATAGCTTGACTACAATTTTTGTAGCCAATTTGCTATAATCCCTCATAAAAAATACCCATGCAATGAATCAGGACCCACAGAAAAGAATCAGAGACCCACNATAATTTGTCTAGTCCTAACTTGGGACCTGTACAAATTTAGACACCAATCAATAAAATAATAAGATAACGATTTTTTTAGAATCTCAATGCATATATTAGTCCAATAAAACTATAAATTAATAAGAGAATAAATTAGCTACAATAAATTGTAGCTAATTGGCTACAATTTAATGTTATAAATGTGGGTCCCTGATTCTTTTTATTGGTCCCTGATTCATTTATGTGGGTCCCTGATTCATAGTTTGTGTATTTTTTGTGAAGAATTGTAGCTAATTGGCAACAAACCTTTCTTGAGCGTGAGCTTTCTTTGCCTAAAAGAGAAGGTGAACGGATAAGAACCAACTCCCTAGAGGAATAGGCCTTCGATCTCTACTCGCCGAAAAAGCTATGGAAAAGGGAAGGATTCCTTCTTTCTTTTCTAGTTGGATTCTTCGAGCGCTCTTTCCTTCCCTTCAAGCTAGCCGGAAGAAATCCATTTCTTTTATCTGTAAGAGAAAAGTCGCTCTCAACTCATAATTTATTAAGAAGAAAGCTTAAGAAATTGTCAAGAAGTATGATAGCTTAGCTACAAACGTGATTCTGTTCTTGTTAGGTCTAATTAGAATTCAATAACTTCACTCATTTGAACAGTAACCTGAATTGAACCTCCTGCGGATAAAAGAAAAGGAGGAAGTCAATAAAAAAGAGATGTTAATGAATCAAAGGTCCAACTAATCGCCGCGTCTGTAACATTATTCTGCTTTACGGATCTATTCAATTTGAATTTAAGTTTCATGAATTTCTCGAGATTGAATTCCAATCTCAGGGATTCGCTACTAATGTTCCTCCTATCATACTTCTTGACAATTTCTTAAGCTTTCTTCTTAATAAATTATGAGTTGAGAGCGACTTTTCTCTTACAGATAAAAGAAATGGATTTCTTCCGGCTAGCTTGAAGGGAAGGAAAGAGCGCTCGAAGAATCCAACTAGAAAAGAAAGAAGGAATCCTTCCCTTTTCCATAGCTTTTTCGGCGAGTAGAGATCGAAGGCCTATTCCTCTAGGGAGTTGGTTCTTATCCGTTCACCTTCTCTTTTAGGCAAAGAAAGCTCACGCTCAAGAAAGGTTTGTTGCCAATTAGCTACAATTCTTCACAAAAAATACACAAACTATGAATCAGGGACCCACATAAATGAATCAGGGACCAATAAAAAGAATCAGGGACCCACATTTATAACATTAAATTGTAGCCAATTAGCTACAATTTATTGTAGCTAATTTATTCTCTTATTAATTTATAGTTTTATTGGACTAATATATGCATTGAGATTCTAAAAAAATCGTTATCTTATTATTTTATTGATTGGTGTCTAAATTTGTACAGGTCCCAAGTTAGGACTAGACAAATTATTAATTTTATCAAGGTTATTAATTTATCGAATATTAATTTATAAAGTTTTTCCCAATATAGTTAGCTTAACTTTTTTATTACTTAGAAATTCAACTTTTTTTTATAGAGCTGCTAAAGCCTTTTACAATATCTTCCTACTAATCCTACACAAACAATAATATTATATATTTTTTCTTCATTTATTCTCTTTGCATCCAAACCGTCAGTTCTAACACTTGTCAAGATCCGATGAGTAAAAGTATTTGCAGAAGCATGAAGTAGGAAGATATATCATTTTCTTTTTTATAACTATGCCAACGGTTACAATTACTCCTATTATTTTTTTATCATGGGTAGATCTCATATTTTTAATACTCTTATTAATTGTGGTTGGTCCCGAGTCCCAACCATGAATCTGGACAAATAAGTTCATGTATTATATTCAATATAAGAGAAAAGTTTGATACACGCTAAATAATAATCAAAACTAGACATATTTCGGCAAAGATTATTCTATACATATATAAAAACAACAAGTATACCAACTTTTAGGCACATGTATGATTTTTCAAACACTATGTTTGTCGCAATGCGCTGGGTTGGAGCTGAGGCTTGACCTTACCGAAAGCTAAAGTTTATATTTTTATAAACTTATTTGGTGAATTAGTTGGAGTTGAAGCTTATTAATTAAAATCGCATTAAGATACATCAAATCAAATTCACATATATTTCCAACTTTTGCATTATAATCTATTATATTTTAAAATGTATTTACGTAATTTGACTAGCTATAAGTCTCCGTAAGCTTTTTTCTATTGGCTTGGGCTTACAGAGATTTATTGTTTATAAAAGCTTTCATAAATCTGTATGACAAACAAAACTTATTTTATAAATTAGCTTATTTAAAAGCTCAAACCCTTATAAGCCTGTTAAAACCGTTGCAAAACATAGCCTAAAACTTCCTTAAAAGGCAAAACTTACCCTTAAAAAATCAAAACATGATACAATGAAACACCAAACACAATTTTGTCTTTTGCTATGTTTCATAACATTTTTCTTGCTCACTTTAGGCAAATCAAAACAACAAGCTCCATCTAAACCCATAATGACGTCACCAAAGCTTAACAAGCTCGAATCTGAGGAACACGTGGCAGATGCTCTTGCTGCCTACGTGGCTGATCTGTCATCTAAATCCATTGCTGATCATGGGTCTTTCTCAGTTGTGTTATGTGGTGGTAGTTTGATTGATACTATGAGGTACGTATGACAAAAAATTAAAAACATGTTTTTTTAATGTTTTTTCATGAAGTTTTAAAGTCTATATAAATGATAAACATGATCACGTGGAAAATTTAATAGAGAAATGCCATATGACTGACACCACTTATTTCTTATCTAAAAATGTGTGACAAAAAAAACTCACGGTTTGCTTAGTAGCAAAAGGACGACTTGTGAATATCAGGACTCAATTTCAATTCCTACCGGTTAGTGGTCACGTCAACTTTCTGAAAAGAGAGGGCTTTACCCGGTTTGAGTTTTTGTGGCGGTGCCACAGGAGGGTAGCTAAAAAGATTGTAGTGTAAATTTTTTAAAATATCTAACTATTTTTGTAATTTTCCCCCCTAACGAACCGATTTGTAGTGTAGTTTATAAAAATTATCAAAGTTTGCCTCGTTGATCACTAACTTTCTGGCTCGGCTAGGTGGCGGGTTCAAACCCCGTTGATTAGTCGGCCAAAATGTCGGAAACCATGGTTACAATAAAAAGAATGCATGGCGATAACTTATTGTTAGCACACGCAGTGTGTTATAGGCAATGTTGCAAAACAAGGCCTACAAGGCCGATTAATCGTCGATTAGGTGCTACAAGGCTACTAACCTTTACGATTTGTGTAAATCGGTCGAACAACACGGTCAACCATGGTCAACGACAGTTAATGACGGTCATTTTTGGTACCTATAACTTATAGGTATGTTATAGGCCATTTTTGGTACCTATAACACCACGTTATAGGTGCACTCGCCATGTGCATAACGAGGTTATTGTAGTTTTTTTTAGTGTAAAAGTGGAGTAAGTGGGGTTTTTTTTGGTAATGTGTTATTGGAATGTTATCGGGAGGATGTTTTCAGGTTTTGTTTATAGGAATGTTATAAGGTGAAATTTGACGTGGCAGACGGATAACTCACCCTATAACACGCGCACTGCACCTAGTGCTTTTATATGAAAAAGTGAGCTCATTTTGCTACAATTAACAAAATGTTCACACGTATTTTTAGAAATAAAGTTATGTACGTATTATGTTTTTAGTCATCTCAAACATACTGCTATGATTAATTCGTCTAAATATAACAAATTTTGATGATATGTGAGTTAAGTGTCTACTTGTTTAAGCTTATTTTAGGCTCATGGTGTTATTCTTGGCTTATATTAGACAAGCCTAGTTTGTTCGGCTCATTTTCCAATTTATAGGCTTATTTCTGTATCTTTGGTGAATTAGTTGGAGTTGAGGCTTGACCTTATATATTATGAGCCGAAAGCTAAAGTTTATATTTTTATAAACTTATTTGGTGAATTAGTTGGAGTTAAAGCTTATTAATTAAAATCGCATTAAAATACATTAAATCAAATTCACATATATTTTCAACTTTTGCATGATAATCTATTATATTTTAGAATATACTAGTTATAATACCCGTGCACGCACGGGGTTTTTCCAGAAAAAATTAATTATATAGTATTATCGTTTAAAAACAGATAATCTTATGTATATTTTAAAAAGTTAGAGCATCAACATGTGCGAAAGTAAGAAAAATAGTTAGCAGAAATTATAAATATAATCGTGGCATCGACCTTGTATTGTATTTTTGAGCGTGTCTCCTCATAATTTTATTGGGTCAAAGGTTCTTTGATCACATGAGTTTACACATAAATCAAATTTATTTTAAAATTTTTGTTTACTATATGGACATATAAGAATTTAACTGTGAAAATTGTGATATAAGTACAACTAATAAGTATGCATGAGTTTTTCATTATGTATTAATATCAATTAATATTTTGTAAAAGTTTTATTGGATGAAAGATTTAACATATTTTAGTTGTTGTTTAACTTTAACTATTGATATCATGTTGTACAAAATGTGCGAGTTTAGTAGCACATAATGAGCATTGATGAAGTTAAAATATACTCCGTAAAGTTTTTTAAAAATGTTTTCCCGGATATCCATATATAAACTTTAAATAATAATTACAGGAGTCGTATAAGTACAATCGCGTATATTTATTTTCATATCACTGTAACTCGTACTTACCATTTGATATTTCTATTACCGTTAATAATAATTTAACTGTATTTAATATTCAAACCCGTGTACGTATAAATTAAACTTTTAATAAGATAACATGAGTTCTTACTTATATTTAACGTACATATTAAAAAGATATTTTAATAACTGAAAGTTTAAAACTAATATTTATTTTAAAAGTATTTAACGTATATTCAAACTAATTCGTACGTTTATAAATTTTGTAAGTTTAATGGATGGAAGTCTCAAACCAATATTAATACTCATGTAGTTGTAAACAAAGTTCATATTATAAAGTGTAAGGGGTTATTTATTTATTATCTAAAGTTATTAAAAAAATATGTAGACTTATAATTTTACACTTAACTCCATATAATTATTTAAAATTCAACCATTAAAGTTTTATTAATTACTTCCTCTTTTTCTAAGTTTTTATTTTAATAAATTAGACACCTATATTTTTATGTATTTTTTTCCTCAATCAAATTCTCAACCAAATTTATTAAAGTTTGACCAAAATCAATTCAATTTTGACTTTTTATTGGCCAATCATATTGCTCGATTTCTCCTACGTGGCAAAATAAAGCTCTTCTATTGGTCCAATTTTTTTCTCATAAGATTGTTCTGTCAAAAAAACTCCGAAATGATGTAATTCTTTTATTATATAAAAGATTACACTGTTCATCCCTATACTTTCCCCAGATTTCACACGACATCCAAAAGCGTTGATTTTTTCCTTTTTCATCCAAAATCAAGATTTTATTACGCCGCTAGTCCAAAATCCTGACGGTCGTTAAATATCCAGTTAAGTTGGTCCTCATGTGCATGTCACGCGAGGGTAATTTCGTCCCAACACTTTTTTTTCTCCTTATGCATTGTGATGGCTACTGTACGACACTGTAGCAAATCTATCTTTTTGTATTTTTTTTTTGTCTTTTTGTGTTTTTTTATTATAAACTTACTAGTTATAAGACCCGCGCACGCGCGGGTTTTTAAATGTTGTATATTTTTAAGAATTGATTTTTAATTTATTTACATCATATGTATTTTTGTGAATTTTTTTATCTAAACACCTTATAATTATTATAATTCTTTCAACCCGTTTTGACCCATCTGACCCGTTCCCTATTAGCTATAAACTTTTTGGCTCAAAATTGCCAACAATGTCTAGTATTTACTTGTTCTATAAGTCCGCGTTAAGTCGACGATTCTTACAGCTCTCTCTTATGCGTCCAACAGCAACATAACACGGTCTTAAATAAAAATACATCCGGTATAGATAAAACTAAATATTTTGTAGGATACTAATAAGTCTGTGCTGGCATTTACTTTTCTTTAAATTTTGTTGGTTTTGCACTTGAGTTTACATCCCATAATTTGACTTCAATCAGCCGAACTCAATGCAAGAAGCGAAACCTCACATATGAAACATTAGGTAGAAATTATAAGTTAGTGTTCAAACTTTTGCCAAGAAAAATCCTCTATTAATTGGATTTTTTTTTACGGCGTAAGAAAATCCAAACAATTTCCTAACACCGTATCTTCTACTTATAAGCATAATAATATGAGCAATCTTAAACACCTTCTAAATAAGCAATTCCAAATACAATATAGTATCTTTCAATATCTACCTTTTAATTTATAGCAGATTGTTACAAATTACAAACACAGTATCCACCTTTGATATTTACAGCAACCAAACACCCCTTTAAACAATAGAAACCATACATCCCTAGACACCAGTAGCCAAACACCCCTTCAGACATCATTAACCATAGACAACATCAACCAAACACCCCTTTGGATAGTTGTAACCTAATCCCCCATAGAGAGCAGTAGCCAAACACCTCTTTTATACAGCAAATACCAAAAAAATAGTAGTAAAAAAAAAGTCTCAGTCTTTGGACTTGGTAGTAAGCTAAAAAAAGAGCAGTCAGTAGGTCTGGGAGGGAAAAATAAAGTGAGCAGAAATAAAGACACACACCAAAAGGTTTTACTCATTAAAATATTGCAAAATTAATGGATTTATCTATGAGTGATACATTTACTGCATCCCAAGCGCTAAAACCAGAAGGCACAAAAGTTAAATTAAACACTCGTTATTTTTAATGTCAGCAAGACAAGAATCGGGTAGCCTAGGTAGGTGGGTAGACCATATCAGATAACATGTTGCCTCGTGTCAAGATAGACGATAGATCAAGAGAAATCCATCCAGATGCATTTCGGTTACCCAATATCTGTAGGAAAGTTCCATAATAAAAATACTAAATTATTTGAGACTTTGAGAGTGAACACATCCAAGTTATCTTGTAACATCACCCATTGATCATCCTCACAGACCGATTGATGAAAATTTCCAATAGCCAGCAAAAATAATCTACCACGGATTTCAAATCCTCTTTCTGCGAAAAGAACAATCCTTATCATCTAACTGGGTGGAAAAAAAATGTACCAAAAAATTAATAATATGAAGCTTTGGTATATTACAATTCCTTTTACTACTAAAACTTATCATAGAAGATCTATAGGCTCATAGTTCTTAAACGCATCCTTCTTTTGCATAGTCTTGTAAGATAGGATTTAAGATTATTTTAACGATAAAAATTTACATCAACACAAGGGTCAAACATTTTCATTTCCTCGACACTCCAAGAAAATTGTTATGCTAAACGGACTAAATGTACGATGTTATAATATATGAGGAACAAAAACATATTCTCATTACATACTTTAAAATTTTTAATAAGACTTATATAGGCTAAAATCACATTAG
Organism: Artemisia annua; assembly: GCA_014162995.1. NCBI lineage: Eukaryota > Viridiplantae > Streptophyta > Magnoliopsida > Asterales > Asteraceae > Artemisia > Artemisia annua. The sequence continues at coordinate 53,507 of LBNU01026405.1, read as the reverse complement.
GAAAGAAATGTCATAACAACATTAATATCAATATCATATTCAAATACATAAGATAAAAATGAAGTCATCATGTGTTAAATCATGAATATTGCGATTCTTTTATAAAAAATAAGTAATTATAGTGATTCACTTACTTCATACCAGCCTAACTGACATGCTCGGGGAATAATATATAGCTTCTTCACTTACATCCTCTCGGCACCCACTGCCACAAAATCATTTTACGTCAGCGTGTAACTCTAATATTTCGAGAATTGAGGCAACTTAGTTGCATACTATTACATGAATTAATAGGTGATTATATATACAAAGAAAGCCTTCTTCTCTGCAACTTTCTTGTAATGAGCTATAAAGAAAGCATTCATGTGAGTCAAATGTTATATCTTAAGGGGTATTTTAGTGATAATCAGTTTAATAAGATAGAAATCTAATTGTACTATTTAAAGAGTAGCTTATGCAAATTAGGATTTTAAAGAGGAGCACACAAACTCGAAAAGGTGAGTATAAGTCTAACTTTGCTCACATAATTATAACTATATGGTTAATATAAATGTACTTTTTCTTATGGCTTTTTGCCTTTTAGTTTAAATAACATGTTGTATTTCTAGAAATATATGGTTAAAACAACAATGATGACCATAAAGCTGCACATTAAGGGCTTAAGGGCTGTTTGGGCTTGTTTAGACTAAACAACAATACACAGTTTTGAGTTTGGGTTGCTTATCCAAATGCTTATCCGATGAAAATAGAGTTGTACTAATTGTATAAAGAATACGAAAATTATCAAAGATACATACTTGATGTCTATGTGGCTTAGAACCAAAACTGTAAATATTTCGGTACTTGCCTTCAAGTCAAAGATAACACATGCATGAGAAAACTAATGCATAAGACAATTTGAAATAGCTTCATTTAAGAAAAGTTTACGTGCCCTGTGTCTTTTTGTCACCAAAGTCGAAAACTTTTATAAGAACAACAATGAGATTACTACATTAAGATCGCTTGCGTTTGAAAAAGTTTGAAAGATTACACACTAAAATCTTCGATAATTTTATTATAGCCATAACATGAATAGCTATATTAAATTTGGTATCTTTAATTTACCTATTAACTAATGAAAAACAACCATTCTACTTGAGTAGCTTAAAACTAAAATCAACATTCTACAATCACTTCAATCTTATAACAATCACTTCATTCTTATAACTTAAGACATAATCAAAACACAATAAAAATAAAAACTTTGCATAATGATCATATTTTATCAAACCCAACAAAAGAACCCTAATCACATCAATTGGACCTTTTAGAACCGATAATCAAATAACAAAGTTAATATTTAATTCAGATTTTTAAGGACAACAAATCCAACAGAAAAATTACGAAGCATGCTTATAGCTTCAAACCCAATCAAATCGTTAATGCTTATGAGTCAGAATTTACCTTTGTTGTTGAATTTTTGTAGAACTAAGATGAGATGAGATAACCCTGAAATCAAGTACAAAAATAAGGTTTATAATTATGTGTTAGTTGAGCTAAACAGATAATTGAACTAACCTTGATATTAAAATAATATGATTGATTGATGCAAACATGGATGAACTTGGGATCTTTTGTTCTTAGATAGGATTTTAGGAAGGGATTTCAAAGGGATTGAACCTCCGGTTTTGTTATTCAATTTATATTTTTTTGCCTCTAATTATGTAAATATACTATTAAGGCCCATGTGTATTTTTACTTTTTTGGCACATGTAAGTGCAAAAACGATTTTTTAACTTTTTTAGGCAATTTAGGAAATAATTAGGTTTAATTATTTTTCAAAATTCAAAAAAAAATCAAATTAAAAAAATTATTACTTAATAAGGGATGGTTTAGTTTTTTTGAAATGCAAAAGTCCCCACTTGGGGTTTTGTTTTATTATATAAAAGATTTAAGTAATTTGACTAGCTATAAGTCTTCGTAAGCTTTTTTCTATTGGCTTGGGTTACAGAGATTTATTGTTTATAAAAGTTTTCGTAAATCTGTATGACAAACAAAACTTATTTTATAAATTAGCTTATTTAAAAGCTCAAACCCTTATAAGCCCGTTAACCGTTGCAAAACATAGCGACTTCCTTAAAAGGCAAAACTTACCCTTAAAAAATCAAAACATGATACAATGAAACACCAAACACACTTTTGTTTTTTGCTATGTTTCATTACATTTTTTTTGCTCACTTTAGGCAAATCAAAACAAGCAGCTCCATCTAAACCCATAATGACGTCACCAAAGCTTAACAAGCTCGAATCTGAGGAACACGTGGCAGATGCTCTTGCTGCCTACGTGGCTGATCTGTCATCTAAATCCATTGCTGATCATGGGTCTTTCTCTGTTGTGTTATCTGGTGGTAGTTTGATTGATACTATGAGGTACCTATGATCAAAACATGTTTTTTTAATGTTTTTTCATGAAGTTTTAAAGTCTATATAAATGATAAACATGATCACGTGGAAAATTTAATAGAGAAATGCCATATGACTGACACCACTTATTTCTTATCTAAAAATGTGTGACAAAAAAAACTCACGGTTTGCTTAGTAGCAAAAGGACGACTTGTGAATATCAGGACTTAATTTCAATTCCTACCAATTAGTGGCCACGTCAACTTCCTGAAAAGGAAGGGCTTTACCCGGTTTGAGTTTTTGTGGCGGTGCCACAGGAGGGTAGCTAAAAAGACTGTAGTGTAAATTTTTTAGAATATCTGACTATTTTTGTAATTTGCCCTGAACCAATTTGTAGTGCAGTTTCTAAAAATTATCAAAGTTTGACTCGTTGATCACAACTTTCTGGCCCACCCCTGGTGGCGGGTTCAAACCCCGTGATTACTGATTAGTTGGCCAAAATGTCGGAAACCATGGTTACCCAGAAAAATGTGTGACAATAACTTATTGTTAGCACACGCGCGCAGTGTGTTATAGGCCATTTTTGGTACCTATCACACCGCGTTATAGGTGCACTCTCGCCATGTGCATAACGATGTTATTGGTAGTTTTTTTAGTGTAAAAGTGGAGTAAGTGAGGGTTTTTTTTGGTGATGTGTTATTGGAATGGTATTGGGAGGATGTTTTGAGGTTTTGTTTATAGGAATGTAATAAGGTGAAATCTGACATGGCTGACGGATAACTCGCCCTATAACACGCGCACTGCACCTAGTGCTCTTATGTGAAAAAGTGAGCTCATTTTGCTACAAGTAACAAAATGTTCACACGTATTTTTAGAAATTAAGTTATGTATGTTTTTAGTCATCTCATACATACTGCTATTATGATTAATTCGTCTAGATATAACAAATTTTGATGACATGTGAGTTAAATTTCTACTTGTTTAGGCTTATTTTAGGCTCATGGTGTTATTCGACTTGGCTTATATTAGACAAGCCTAGTTTGTTCGGCTCATTTTCCAATTTATAGGCTTATTTCTGTATCTTCAAATCATAAACTCATAAGTCAGAAAGTAATTAAGACCGAAAAAAATGGCTTATGAAAAAATAAGCAGAGTCTCGTGTTAGTTTATTTGATCGGTTTTATGAGCTTATTGAAACTTTGAGACGCCAATAAGCTTACTTTTAATGCTTACGAGCTTATCATCTATGGCTTAGAGCTTAGTTTAGTTGATAAATTCAAGTTAATAAGTTCATAAGCCATAAAAAAATGAGCTTATTGGCTTTTGAAGATTTCCATTAATTCATAAGCCTATTAAAAAGCTTACACAAACACCCCTTCAGGGTATTTTGGTAACTATACGGGTCACCAAGTTTTACCATACTGAGATGTAACTTGAAGTATGTTGATCATTTGATAACTAAGAAAATAGGTCTTATCTTCTAGGACAACAAAGTGATCATGTTTATCATTATTAGACGTCAGCCTTAATGAAATGGCATTTGTTTTTGGTTAATGGATTTTGAGGGTAAATATTTTGACAGGAAGTTAGTGCAGCCTCCTTATGTTGACAAGATTGATTGGAAGAATTGGTTGATATTTTGGCTGGATGAAAGAGTTGTTCCGCTAGATCATCCTGATTCTAATTATAAACTTGCTAATGATGGATTTCTCAGTAAGGTGATTTTTTATTGTTTTATGCTGGCCATAAGTTATATATGTTTGTATATTAGTACTTCTTTTTGGTTTGTCCTAATCAGTGTTTATAGAGGGTGTTTGGGATAATGGGATTGCTTATTTGACTAATTTTAATAAATTAGCATCTTGAAGTGTTTGGCAAAAAAATTGCTTATGGGCTTATTTGACACTGAATTAAACACTTAAAAACAATCATGTTGGTACTTGCTTTAAATAAGTCGATTCCATTAATTTAGCACTTTAAAATTAGCTATACCAAGTATCCTTAATGGTAATGTTTTTCCAGAATAGAAAAAGGACTTATAATAATATTCTTTATCTAAAAACTCAAAATGACTTATTACATTTTGGCCACGTGATAAGCTGATAAGTTGCTCAAGTAAAAGCTAATCCAAACACCCCTCTTGGTAGGGGTGGGCAAAAAACGGATCCTAAACTGTTTTGATAAACGGGCGTTCCAGTGTTTGGATCATGGCACGTTTGGTTTGGTTCTATGCTGAACCATGGAATACCTAAAACTTAGAAACCTAGCCTTTCACAGACGGAGCTACTTCGTTTGGTGTCGTTTCAGTTTTAGGCAAAAAGAAGTAAGGAAACCAAACAGTTTGAACTAAGAATGCTTCATATTCAATCCACAAGTTTGAATCCCAAACACCCTTAGAGTTGGAATCGAATCAACTTTACAGCTAACAATGGTTTGATTATAACCCTAAACATGTCAACCTTTCTGATTTGGCTAATTAAGCAAAATGATCAGCTATTTTCAAGATTCGGCTACTTTTTTCAAAATTTTGAACTGATTCTAGTTGAACTTGTATCCTGAGGCATGATTGGATTCCCCAAGTTTAAGTCATCTGTAATTGCCATAAAACTAGCTGCAAGTTTCTTAGAGATAAGAAAATATGATTACGAACTCAAGATATTACNTGTCAACCTTTCTGATTTGGCTAATTAAGCAAAATGATCAGCTATTTTCAAGATTCGGCTACTTTTTTCAAAATTTTGAACTGATTCTAGTTGAACTTGTATCCTGAGGCATGATTGGATTCCCCAAGTTTAAGTCATCTGTAATTGCCATAAAACTAGCTGCAAGTTTCTTAGAGATAAGAAAATATGATTACGAACTCAAGATATTACTTAATTTACTTGTTAGTTTTTATGATAAAGCTGTGACAGTATTATGTATTCGAGTATCGTATAATACTTTATAAGCTGCTTCGGTTTGCTTACTAAAAATGTTTATCACTGTATTGCGGTCTACACACTTATACACAGTTTTGAGGGTGTTTGGTATTGTTTAACCAACTTTTTTATCTTATTATCTAAGGGTGAAATGAGCAATTTGGAATAATACGCCAAACTGTTTATCTTATTATTTCAAAAAGCATAAGCAGTTCTAATAAGCGATCCCAAACATCCCCATCTAATGAGATGTCACTTTACGTTTTCCTTTTTGTGGTAGTTATCTTTACACCGTCTGCATATGTTTTGTTACTCATTATTCTGAAATGATTTTAGGTGCCAATACCCAAGGCTAATATCTATCCGATCAAGGAAAATTTATCACCCGAAAAAGCAGCAGAGGAGTATGAGCAGCGACTTAAACAACTAGTAGCAAACAAGAAACTAAAAACTTCAGCAATCACAGGGATGGCTAAATTCGATTTAATGTTACTAGGAATGGGTCCAGACGGGCACGTTGCATCTCTCTTCTGCTGGCATTTTCAACGCTTTGAGAAGAAGAAATGGGTGACTTTCATCACAGATTCACCCAAACCACCACCTCCTAGGATCACGTTCACATTCCCTCTGATCAATTCGGCGTCTGAGATTGCTATGGTCGTGACAGGAGAAGATGCAGCCGATGCGGTCAAGGTGACATTGGGTGAACATGCTGATTATGGTTACCCTTTACCTGTGCAGAAGGTTAAACCGGAAGGTGGGTATACTTGGTTCTTGGATAAAGAGGCTACTTCATTGCTCAAGTGAACAAATAGGCATACGCATATGCTATCTTTTTTACGTTAATAAGGCATGATGCATCACGCTGCAGCCTTTGTTGTTGTTTGCTTTAGTGTATGTAACATTATTAGGTCACAACTTTTACGCTTTTCATGGTTTAATAAAACTGCTTGCGTTTCGAGATTAGATTTGAAACTATCAACTATGAATTGATGGTTAACCAATCCCTGAGGTTGCAAAATGGGTGGGTTTGTATAGGTGTTTAAAATGGATAGTAGTATTGTTATAGACTATTGGGTCAAAACAGGTTGGGAACATATTTTCTTGTCTATTCGAAAATTAAATACAGTAACTAATAATGTATGAATATTGAATGTTACAAAGAATTTTAAAACTTTTTTATTTTATTTTTTTTTTATTATTTTTTTTAATAATTATTATTATTTAATCATCAAATAGTAATCAAGATTGAGATCTGTTCAAATTTAATCACTCTAACTTTATTTTGATTATAAAAACCACTCAAAGTTTTGATAGTGTTTCATTCTTGTGTAACTTTTATGTTAGAGTGACCTGAACGGAGCACTTTTTCTTGGTTATTATGTTGTGATTATTGTTTATGTTTAGTTTTGCATTAACGGGTTGTACATAAAGTGAGTTGGAAGTAGTTAAATTCATGGGTGGGTGTTTAAAATTAATGTACATATGATTTGAAGACCCGTAGTAAATCGCAATGCCGGGGAAAATTTCAACTCGTTAAATAAACATAGTTGATCTTTGTGAATCGTCAACCATTCTATCTGCAATGAAATACGTATTTCCACAATGCATGTTTCTAAATAAAATTGAATATTTTTAAGTGTGATAAATGACATTACATTTTTAATCAGCTTATCGCAGCTCATCCCAGAGTCATTGCATGTAGAGAAGGTATCCATGATACTGATCTGAAAACCCGAGCGGCATTTTATGTGATCATAGGATCCAATATACGCGTTCGACTAGTTTGTAAGTGCATTCAAAGTGTACATCATTTCACTCTAACCAAATACATTGTAGAATTTTTGACAAATAGGTTGAGTAATTGATAACATCTAATGTCACATTCAATGCGAGATCTTAAAACATTAGCCTTGAAGACATACAAACAATTCGCTGGCTTGTACCCTTTGAATTAATATGTCACAGTTATAGAAAAAGCTATATAACTAGATGAAGAGTGCCCACAAAACCTTCACCTGCGGGGTTTATACCATATCGTACATTTGTACCGTCAAGTATTGTTAAGCGGCCTTATACCAGAAGTCCAGTAGTCTTTCAACTTGATATCTAGACTAAATGGGAACCAGTCACGCATCATAACTAGATGGTTCTTGACTTTTGAATCACCAGATGCATCAAGAATCATTCATTCGTATACGACTAAAAACGACTTACATCCACATAAGGTGTCAACCCCACAAAAAGAAAGGGGACAAATATGAGAAAAAGAAGGCAAAAATGAAGGGAGGTGAAAGAATCAAGTTCTAAATGAGCCAATTGTCCTTGAATGAAAGGTCTAGCTATCACCGAAAGTTACTTTGGTGTCGCTTCAATATGATGAGCAAGTGAGCCACTTATATACCATCCATTTTTCTTCATCGCTACACACATCAAACATCGCATCAGTTGATGAACGTGACAAGGAAATAAATACAAAATAAAACTTATATTTGATAACAAAATGATGAATCAGTCATATTTGGTAATGACGCTTGGATATATAAGAGATCCTAAAGAAAGTTATGTACGTCTGGTTTTTATACCAAAAATATAAACCTTAAACACGATTTTCTGAGAAAAATTTACCAGGAAAACCATAAGGACCGCAAGGTGGTATGATATTATTATCTATTCTTAAAGAAACAACGAGGGATCTTGCATTAAGAGAGGTCAAAAAGATCAAATTAAGTCGTCAAGCATGTGTTTGGAGCAGTAGAATGCATAACGTAAAGAGCCCAAAACAAATTCTTTCCATCCATTTATGTCCCTACATGACAAAAGAAAAGGCACAAGATACATTAAAACTACCTGTAAAAGACTTGGAATTCGGGACCTATCATTTGTCAATCATTCGATGTCACCCTGAGCAACTAAACTCAACTAAACATAATGGATCCGGAAATATGATGTCAAACATCTCACCAAACTTCTTTAGACTTTACAAACAATTGAAACAAGGCTAGGTAAAAGATTGAAAGGGATGTTGGACACTTAGACGTATGGGTTAAAAGCTAGTGTGATACTATAAAGCAAAATCAAATAGTCAGTTGCAAAACATGGTGACGAAGATAACATCTGAATGTACTACAACTTGAAGTTGTGATCATTTCTTTTGGTCATGTTAAGTGCTAAACGAAAAAGAATATATATGAACATAATAAATAGATAAGGATATATAAGTGGTATAGAGACTTGAAATTGTTGTGACTAGTAGCAAGTGTTTCTTTAACTCTTTAAGTAGAAACAGGAACATTATACATTAATCAAATTATCACTTTCAAAACGCACCCGTAAAACAAAAGAATAAGTAAGAATCTTTCTTTTTACCCACATTGTGAAAATGTCAAGATTTCTTTCTTTACCTTTCTTCTCTTTATCCACCTTTAATCATTGAAAATCTTCAAGGGTCTTTAAATACTACCCATATAATGCTTTTCGCATAATGAAAGAGCTATATCAAACCAAACAAAAAGAGTGCGCAAAACTTTATAAAATAAATGGAGAGTTTAAAGATTGACATTGAAGATCAAACAGTACAAAAAGACACGTACAAAATAGCTTATTTGATCCATTTCTTACTTGGTGCAGGAAATTTGCTTCCATGGAATGCATTAATCACAGCCATCGACTATTTTGGCTATCTTTACCCTGAGAAACACGTGGAAAAGGTGTTTTCAGTAGCTTACATGAGTTCTTCGTTACTAGTTTTACTTGTGATGATAAAATGGAGCAATTTAAGTAGAAAAGTTAGCTTTAGAGGGAGGATGAACATTGGATTTACTATGTTTCTTATTTCTCTTATGCTAACTCCTACAATTGGTGCCAGCAGATTTTATGTTATGGTTGCATCAGTTGTTATATGTGGTTTAGCCGATGGGTTGATTGGTGGGAGCCTAATAGGGTCTGCAGGGAAGTTGCCCAGAGAGTACATGCAAGCCATATTTGCTGGAACTGCTTCATCAGGTTTGTTTTGTTACCATGCAAATTTGTACAAATGACAGTCGGTACGCTGATGGGTTGTAACAACTCAGAGTGTAGCCTAGCATCAGAGGTAAGTTCCAAATGAGTGGGATGGTATGGGTCGAAGTAATCATATTGAATGTTCAATCATTTGAAAAAAAAGAAAAAAAAATCTATATAATTACAAAAATTATGTTATTTCTTTAATAATATTGATTTTAGATATTTAAGGAGATTTTGTGCGGAATATTTATACCTTGGGCGAGTTTTGATCAGTGTGACCTCTCCAACTAAGAACTAACCCATGTATCATGTTTCCTTGTATACTAATTTTTAAAATTTTCTTGTATGATAGAGATAACATCTACGTGAAATGACCCATTCAGAAAGAATGGGTCACCTCTAGGTGAATTATGACCTTCAATTCAAAATATTGTCACCTCTAGGTGAATTACACCAAACCCGACCAATATGAGAACATGATAATTTGACCATTATAATTATGACGTTCAATTCAATATTTGAAAGATCAAAATTCACTAAACAAAACCTAACTTAATGTTCAGGGCAAACTTACAAACTTAAAGAAAGTTTTATTTTTAGATTCTAACTTTTGGCTCATGCATTAAGTAGTCGAAATCCACATCTTATTCCTCTACTACCAAATACATACAATCAGGGGTACCTTCATTATTTCAGCTATTATGGCCAGATTGGTCCAAATTAATCCGAATATTGGGTAGCCAAGAGGAAACCTCCTGAACAGTTCAGTAACTTCTACCGACATTTTCCCCTAATTACTAACTAAGATCTTTTATTTCTCAGGGATATTGGTTTCGCTCTTGCGAATTATAACAAAAGCATCACTCCCACATACTCCACAAGGCTTAAGAACAAGCGCACACTTCTACTTCATAGTCAGCACAGCTATTTTAATGGTGTGCATAGTTTGTTGTAATTTATTACACAAGTTGCCAGTCATGGAACAGCATTACAAACAACTCCAACATGAACATCCAACTTCAACTGCTAAATTATGGGACGTAGCAAAAATGATCCAGTGGCCAGCACTTGGGGTGTTTATTATATATACTGTCACGCTATCAATTTTTCCAGGATTTTTAGCTGAAAATATCAAGTCCAAAGTACTTAAAGATTGGTACCCAATTGTGTTAATAACCACATATAACATAGCGGACTTTATTGGAAAATGTTTTACAGCGATGTATATGGTAAAGAGTGTTAATAAGGCTACTTGGGGTTGTGTGGCAAGGCTACTGTTTTATCCTCTATTTACAGCTTGTCTTCATGGGCCTAAATGGTTTAGAAGTGAAGAGTTTGTGGTATTACTGACCTTCATGTTGGGTTTCACGAATGGGTATCTGACTAGTGTCATCATGATTCTTGCTCCTAAATCGGTGCCACCTTTGGAAGCGGAAACGGCTGCCATTGTGATGGCTTTGTTCTTAGGGATCGGGTTGGTTTCTGGCTCGGTTCTTGGATGGTTTTGGATCATTTAGTTTTGTTGAATGTAATGCATATTTCAATGTATTTAAACCATTCTGTCAGTATCATGATCTGAAATCCTACGCACCCCTAGTGTATTCAACACAACCTGAAGCGTAATTAGTAGAGGTGGCAATTTCGATCCATTAATGTGTAGTTGGTTTTATTTGGGTTAAGCTTAAGAATTAACTAAGAGGGAAGGGGTCAAACGGGTAGATAAGCATTCAAGTGTATTCACATGTATAAAACCTCCTGAATCGCTTTCTATAATAAAAGATGAATTTTATTGTATGGATCATGGATGTAGTTTCAATGCATATTTAACACATAATTATTTGTAGTATTAGAAAAGTGTGTAGGTCGTCCTGAATAGAGCATTCGACCAGTTTTACCTCAACCAAAAAATTACCCATTTTGACCCAACTACGTTTTGACTAGTTAACCAACGCGAGTGACGCACCCACTTTGCCACCTCTAAAAATCAGCAACTTAAAGCTCAAACTTACGGTAAACAAACTAGACATGAATTTTACTAGGCAATAATCACTTAAGAACACAAATCCAAACACCCCGTCCTCATGTCAAACAACCAATGAGTATAAATGTCATAACATCAAACTTTTAGAAAGTATAATCGTTGATTTCACACCTTTAAACAAAACAAATCTTAATCTTATTAGAATAATACCACAATAATATAACAAAAATATTAGTAGACCATTCAATGTTTTGACAGTTGCCACAAAAATATGTACTATTAGCAAGTATCTTGCTTACACAAGTTGTAGACCATTCAATGTTTTGCTATATTAGTAGGCACATAAAAGAGCATGGAACTTAGAGGTTATACCTTTGGCCTAAATAGTTTAGAAGTGAGAGTTCGTGATGTTGCTAACCTTGATGGGGTTCACCAATGAGCATCAGACCAATCTCATCACGATTTTTGCTCCTAAATCAGTGCCACCTTTTGAAGCTGAAATGGCTGCAGCTGTGATCGTTTTGTTGCTAATCATCGGGATCATTTCTGGCCTGGTTCTGGATCAAATAGTTTCCAAAATAATGCCTCATTAATTGGCCTGCCTAGTATCATCAACACCACATAAAAAAGAAAATAACTTAAACCGCAAACTTAGACCCATTAATTACAAATGGGTTGATTTGGGCTATGTTTTATCTCTACCTGGCCAAACAGATAAAAAAGCTTTTACGGAAACGAGTCAAAGGACAACCAAGGTGCTTTTTACATGCTTAAACCCTCCTAAATCATTTTGGGCTGAAACATAAGATTGTAGCAGGAATATTATAAATTGTGGACATGAAGTGTGTCGTTTCTACACCATCAAGAAAAGTTTGTCCATAAGCCAACCCACCAGACAAGCGATTTTGCCACCTCTACTTTGCCAGCAAGAAAAATACAGTATAATCCCTGACCCGTATAAAGAGGCGTTTGCATACATATCCAAACCCACCTTCACCTGCTAACCTATTGCCATCCCCCCCCAATTTACCACTAGTTTCTTCCTGTATAACAAATATGAAGCTTAGACTTTATTGAAGTTACAAAGGTAACCATTTCAAAATGAATCACTTTATTAATGCCCGTCCAAACAGCCCCTTAATCATGCCAGTTCTATTCCAGGGCAAGAGAGCCAACCAATATATATAAATGTCACTACATTAAACTTGTAAGTGACAAATCTAAGTGTCCACAGAAATCTAAGAATTATTAGCAATCTTGATTACACAACTTATAGACTATTCAATGTTTTGTTATTTTAGTACCCGCGTACAAGATACATGGAACCACTAGTTGCAACTAGGAGTCGTTATTTTATTTCCAAGGTCGTGTATACAATTACCTCGCCGCATGCATAAGCATAGCATTTACTGCAGACACACTATTATTGGCACAATTCCGTGATCATCTAAAACAGCTTCAATAAGGCAACATAAGCATTACACGAAACTCATCATAGGTATCATATTCACATATCCTTACATTAAGCCAATATAATTGAGTCAATAAACTAAATACTCGAGGACAGAAACTTAACTCCAGTACATTTCACAATATTATTGCAATGTCCCACTCAATTCTATACACACCACATATTTAAGAGATTTTTCATTTAGTAATCCAAAAGCTAAATAAGTAGCAAACCAGCGAGTAGCAATATCAATTCAATGGAGCAACTGCTTTTTAAGACTAGATACAATCGTCCAATTAACTATAACAAAGTTGACCAGTTTATAGGTTATGGCAGAATAATTAAATATCAATGTTACAAGTGATTGTCCGTTTATGTTATTCATGGATCAACGCAATTACATATGTAACGAAGATATGTACTGAAGTCATAGGCTCGAACATTATTTTATTACCTGTCATATAGCTTATTGATAAAATACTATCATCTTGAACTATAAACTGACTGAATTAAATGAAAAAGATACAAGAAACAACAAACGGAATATAGGTCAGAAAGTTACTATAATATCTCTGTTAGTTTATACTCCATAAATGATTCTTAATCGCTATGTTGCAGCAACTAGAAATGTTGTGAAGCTTCATGTAAGAAACTTGGTGGTGATATGTTCATACTCGAAACTTCTTCCTCGTCTTCTTCATCAGCATCCCAAAGAAATCGAGCACAAGAAGCCATAACATACCTGTTGTTTTCATCCACTTTTCTCCTTCGTTTCGCAAGTCCTTATTCCTCAAGTCCTTATGTTCTCTTGTAAATACCAAGTCCATATTACACAAGTCCTTATGTTCTCTTGTAAATACCAAGTCCTTGTTCCTCAAGTCCTTGTGTTCTCTTGTAAATACCATTACTTCAAATACCTCCGCTCCCTGTAATTTTAAATAATACTTAAGCAAGTAAATAACTTACAAACTAAAAGATATTCGATCTACTACTCATATAAACACAATAATAGTGAAAGTGTAGTTAATCTTGAGTAACTTTGTATTTTGATATAAAAAACGGCATTTCACCTTAAACCACTGTAACTCCCTTTGCATTTGAAGAGCTGCTCCGGAAACCACATTTAGTTTGTGTATAGGTTCCATTTGTCCAGCTAACTACAACAAGTAATTCATATCTTTAATTTGTCCATCAGTACTTTATATAGAAATTTGATAATGATGATCTAATTATAGTTCATACCTTGTAGCTGGTCGTCGGTGGAGTATTTGTAATTGGCATCCAGTTTCTCCCACACGTCATTTGTTTTGTGGATGCCGAAGGCAGTACAAAGCACATCTTCGCATAGCGAACCATAGATCAGTATGACAAGTGCATCTGATTTTTTACGCTCGACAAAAGACTTCTCTGCCTTTTTTTTAGAATCACCATTCTCCTTGATGGATTTTAATATGACATCGAGGAACACGTTCTTCATACCATGGCTCTCGACAAGGCAGATGCTCTGTTCCTGCCACCAATCGCAATCGGTCTGATCACATAGATTTATAAAGTCAATGCTTGAGGGAGCCATTGACTATAGATCTGATCTGAAGAATACTAGGAGTAGATAATGTTTTATGTTATTTATATACTAAAAGTAAGGGTGCCCGTTTGGTTCGCAAGTGGGAATGGAATTGAATTTGGATTTGGGAAAGGTTTGAAAGATGTGGGAAAGATTTGAGAAAAAAGTAGGAGAGAGAAAATATATTATTATATATAATTTGTGGTTGAAAAAATCATAAAATAAGAAAAAGAATAAATAATGTGTGGTTGAAAAAATTTTATCAAATAAAAAAAAACTTTGATTGGATGGATTGGGGAGACACCCACCAAATTTGGGTGGAATGAAATCTCATTCCTTGATTCCCAAAGTGGTGGGCCCAAAACCAACCAAACAAAGTTTTTGTTTCTTCTTTTTGTGATACCCACCCAAAAGAGCGAACCAAACGCACCCTAAGTATGCAAGTGGCTGTATAGTTTATGCTACTTTAATTTGGCATCTCACTTTCATTTTCACTTTAATAATGATTGTACATTGTTTCAAATTCAAATTTACTTACTCGACATAATGCACGCGGGTCTGAATAGGGGTGTAATCGAGCCGAGTCGAGTCGAGTATTGACATGCTCGAGCTCGGCTCGTTTAAAATCGAGTCGAGTCGAGTATTTTTCGAGTCGATCTCGAGTTGTTCGCGAGTTGTCTCGGCTCGATTACACACCCCTATATAAGTATTTTTCGAGTCGATCTCGAGTTGCTCGCGAGTTGTCTCGGCTCGTTTACACCCCTAGTCTGAAGCAGCAACTATTGAGGGCCATTATTTAGATTTAAATTTAAATTTGTATACAATGTAAGAGAAAAAAAAATGTAATAAAATAAAGTAGTTTTGTAAATTAACGTTAGAATTGTATAGGGTATAGATGATAGATTTAAGGGCCATGATTCTTTAAAAAGAGAGAGAAAAAAAAATCTAAAAAGTCATCACATGGTGACAAGTGTTTCCATTTTATTTTTGTCAGCCTTTTTATTTTATTTTTTTTATTTTATTTTTTTTTAACGGCGAGTTAGTAGTTAGTGATTCGAGCCCATAGTGATATCCAATTGGGCAATATGCAAGCCTCGAAATTTATTTCGGGCCCTGAAGGTCCATGGTGAGACTCGAACTTGAGACCTCTCCAAAGAAACCTCCCAAAGGTTACCTTTGGTGGTCAACTGAGCTAGCCAGTTTGTATTTTTACTCTTAATTGATAAATATTGTGAATGAACATTGTGATTTTTTTTTTTTAAATTGATAAACAACGTGATATAGCTGATAAACATTGTGATATAACTAACAAACAACATAAAAAAATTGATGAAATTGTGATAAAAAAAAAAGAAAAATAAAAAAAATATTGTCGTCTACCTCGCCGAGTTTCCGGCGAAGTTGCCCTCCACGAGCACCGGCGGTATGGTGGCAAGGTTTCGGCATCGCCAAATGGGGTGACGCATTGGATTCGGCAAGCTTAATCGCCGTGATATCCGATGTTGTTATTAGGTACATAAAAGAGCATTGAACTTAGAGGTTATTCCTTTGCCTAAAAGTTTAGAAGTGAGAGTTTGTGATGTTGCTAACCTTTATGATGGGGTTTACCAATGAGCATCAGACCAATCTCATCATGCTTTTTTACATGCTTAAACCCTCCTAAATCATTTTGGGCAGAAACATAAGATTGTATCAAGAATATTATAAATTAGTAATCATATATGACACACTAAATATTTACAAGAAAGTATAGATTTGTGAAGATGAAGTGTGTGGTTCTACACCTTCACCTGCTAACATATCCCCCCCCACCCACCACATACATAATCAAATT
>LBNU01026405.1:13576-37189 GCA_014162995.1 Artemisia annua | reverse complement strand
CCCCCCCCCAACTTGCATAATTTCCAACTGTAGGCATATAAATTTACCACTAGTTTCTTCCTGTATAACAATATGAAGCTTATACTTTATTGAAGTTACAAAGGTAACCATTTCAAAATGAATCACTTCATTAATGCACGTCCAAACAGCCTCTTAATCATGCCAATTCTATTCCAGGGCAAGAGAGCCAACCAATATATGTAAATGTCAATACTTCAAACTTGTAAGTGACAAATCTAAGTGTTCATATAAATCTAAGAATTATTAGCAATCTTGATTACACAACTTAGAGACTGTTCAATGTTTTGTTATTTTAGTACACACAACTGTTAAATGTAATGTGATTTGCCTTGCCAATTCTCGATGACAGGTTACAATATAAATACAATACTTAAGTAGCACATGAGCTTGCCTCAATATATAAAATATGATCTACTAACAGCCCCCCGCAGTTGGAGCGGGAGGACGCTGAACGCTCAAGCTGGACCGAAACTCGTCAAATAAAGCAAATGGAAGACATTTGGTGAAGATGTCAGCATACTGATAACGAGATGGAACATGTAATACACGAACGTGACTTGCTGCAACACGATCTCTAACAAAATGTATGTCAATCTCGAGATGCTTCGTGCGTTGATGTTGCACTGGATTAAAAGACATATATACCGCACTGATATTATCACAATAAACTATGGTAGCTGAATGTAAAGGAGAATGAAGATCGCAAAGGAGATTCCGCAACCAGGATGTCTCAGCCACTGCATTGGCAATACCATGATAATCAGCCTCGGCACTAGAACGAGACAAAGTGCACTGCCTCTTAGAGGACCAAGACAACAAATTATTGCCAAGAAAAACACAATAACCTGAAGTAGAACGTCGAGTAGTCGGGCAACCCGCCCAATCAGCATCTGAATAAGCAACCAATGAAGAAGTCGAAGAAGAATACAACTAAAGACCATAATCTAAAGTACCGTGAACATAACGTAATATCCTCTTAAGAGCAGCAAGATGAGGCTCCCGAGGATCATGCATATAGAGACAAACCTGCTGAACAGCATAAGATAAATCAGGTCTAGTAAAGGTGAGATAATACTGTAAAGCCCCAGCAAGGCTCCTGTAAAGAGTTGGATCCGCAACTGGAGTGCCATCAGCTCCCAACTTGGACTCCGTATCAACGGGAGTCCTACACGAATGACAATTGCGCATACCAACGCGCTCAAGAATCTCCACTGCATATTTTTTTGGCAAAGAAACATCCCCTTGCTGGTACGGGTGACAGAGATGCCCAGAAAATAGTTCAGTGGACCAAGATCAGTCATTGAAAACTCCTGATGTAAAGAATCTATAATCCTCTGTAATAATGCTGTAGAGGAAGCTGTCAGCAAAATACCATCCACATATAGTAATAAATAAGCAACATCAAAACCCTGTTTATAAATAAACAAGGATGAGTCACATCTGCTGTGAGAAAAACCAATACGAGTAGCATAACTCGCAAACCGCTGAAACCAGGCATGGGGTGCCTGTTTAAAGCCATATAACGACTGCTGAAGAAGACAAACATGATCAGGACGCCGAGGATCCCGAAAACCAGGAGGCTGATGCATATAGACAGTCTCAGATAAAGTACCATGGAGAAAAGCATTCTTAACATCGAGCTGATGAACAGGCCAATGCCGAGAAGCAGCGAGAATAAGAACCGTCCTAATGGTGGCCGGTTTAACCACCGGGCTAAATGTCTCATCATAATCACACCTAGTTGTTGATCGTTCCCATTAGCAACAAGACGAGCCTTGTACCTGCTTAAAGATCCATCTGAAAAATACTTGTGCTTAAACAACTACATGGAACGAACAATGTTCGTGTTAGGTGGTCGTGGTACAAGAACCCAAGTATTATTTTTAATTAAAGCATTGTATTCATCAAGAATAGCACGTTGTCGGTTAGGATCTTTAATTGCGAGAGTGGATGACTTTGGAACAGGAGAAATGGCAGACACATGACAATTATAAAGCAGATTCTTTTTATTAGTACCAACATGAAAACGCGTGACCATGGGATGAGTTGAGGTTGGGTTTGGATGAGGATTAGGCACGGCTGGATTAGGCATGGGATGAGGAGGTAGGTTGGGTTGGACAAGTGGTGTTGGGATAGTAGTAACTGGTGTGATGTTTTGGTCGGTGGTGTGAGGGATATGAGTAGTTGGGCCGGGAGTAAGCGGTATAGGGAGTAGGTCGGGGGTATGAGGGAGGGGAGTTTGGCCATTAGGTTGGACAGGTGGTGTTGGGCCAGTGTGAACCGGTGTAGTGGTTGGGCCTGTGTTATTTGGGTTAGCGGTTGGGCCTGTGTTATTTGGGTTAGCGGTTCGGATTTACCATTTTGTTGAGAGGTACGAGGGCATGAGAAACATGTATGGATGCCGTGTTTGGTAAATAATTTATGAAAAAATGGTGTTATCAAACTCACCACCATGGTCACACTGAAAAGCTTTAATTTCCGCATTAAATTGAGTTTTTACAAGAGAACGAAATTCAACAAATTTAGCAAAAGTATCAGACTTGTTACGCAATGGATATACCCACAAATAATGAGAAAAATGATCCAAAAAGATGACATAATATTTAATACCACTTTGACTGGGAAGTGGAGAGGTCCACAAATCCGAATGCACAATATCAAAAGCAAAATTAACTACAGTATCATAAACAAAAAATGGAAGCCGCACATGCTTGCCAAGTTGACAAGCATGGCAAAGATGAGGAGACTTGACTTTGTTACATAAAATATCATTATTGGAAAGTAAAGAACGTGGCACTTCATTTCCCGGATGTCCAAGTCGTTGGTGCCACGTGCAATGACTAGCAAGAAAAGCTTGTGGGTATGATGTAGGTGTGGTCACAGGATACAAACAACGAAGGAGAATTTGGCGAGTCAGATAGTCTTTAACAGAAAAACCAAACTCGTCAAATTCAATAGAAACTTTGTTGTCACGGGTAAATTGACGAACAGAAATTAAATTTTTGACAATATAAGGAGAAATTAAAACATTATGAAGATGAAGAGGACGATGAGGGTTAAGCAACAAGCTATGACCGGTATTAGTGACGGGTATGGATTTACCGTCACCAACAAAGACAGACGGATAAACGCTTTTATTATAAATAATATTAAGATTATTTGCATTTGAATTTAAATGGGAAGACGCACCTGTATCCATATTCCACACGGCGTTGTCAAAATCCTGGTGAGTCAAGCTATTAAACGCTCCCATGAAAAAAGTTGCTTGACCACTCGAACCCTCAAAAGTTGCCTGTGGTACTAGACCAGTTAAATGGTCTTGACTAAGATTATTAGATGAACTATAATGGGTTAGCAATTGCTGTTGAGCTTGGGCTAACTTTATTAAACCATAACGGGCTAGTAATTGCTGTTGGGCCTGAGCCAACTGAAGTAACTGAGCATGATCCATAGTCCATACCTTGAACTCTAGATAGCGAGCCACCTGTATGCACATGAATTAGTAGAAGACAAAATACAATTACTATTATTCACAGGATTGCCGTGACTTGTATTATTATGGATGAACTTGCATCCATTACCCCATTTACATGTCCCTGTTCGGCCAAAATGTCGACAAACATATGTAGAGGTGATGTTGGAAGTAGGTGTTGTTGTATTAACCATGGTGCTTTTGAGGGTGAACAAAAATTTGAAACGGAAAAGGGATGAATTGGTGATAATATATGATATGAACGTGATGTATTATTAAGTATAAATATCACGACAGTGAGCAACCGTGAAGAGGAAAAACAGGTATTTGAGATTTGTGACATGTGGAAATTAAGGTTTTGGAGATGTTTTAGGAAAAGGATCGTGGCTGTGATACCATGTTAAATGTAATGTGATTTGCGTTGCCAATTCTCCATGACAGGTTACAAAATAAATACAATACTTAAGTAGCACATGGGCTTGGCCCAATATATAAAATATGATCTACTAACAACGACAAGATACATGGAAACCACTAGTCGCAACTCGCAACTAGGAGTCGTTACTTTATTTCCAAGGTCGTGTATACAATTGCATAGCATTTACTGCAGACACACTATTATTGGCACAATACCGTGATCATCTAAAATAGCTACAACAAGGCAACATAAGCATTACACGAAACTCATCATAGGTATCATATTCACATATCCTTACATTAAGGCAATATAATTGAGTCAATAAACAAACACTCGAGGACAGAAACTTAACTCCAGTACATATTATTACAATATTATTGCAATGTCCCACTCAATTCTCTAAGCACCACATATGTAAGAGATTTTTCATATAGTAATCCAAAAGCTAAACAAGTAGCAAACAAGCGAGTAGCAATATCATTTCAATGGAGCAGCTGCTTTCTAAGACTAGATGCAATGGTGCAATTAACTGAATAACAAAGTTGACCAATTTATAGGTTATGGCAGAATAATAAACACCAATGTCGCAAGTGATATATTGTCCGTTTGTGTTATTCTTGGATCAACGCAATTACATATGTAACGAAGATATGTACTGATCAAGCCATAGACTCGAACATTATTTTATTACCTTTGTCACATAATAATTACAAAAATGACTAATGTTATATATCTTAATGATAGAATACTATCAACTCGAACCTATATAGCTTATTGATAGAATACTATCATCTCGAACTATAAACTGACTGAATTTAATAAAAAAGATACAAGAAACAACAAAAAGATACAAGAAACAACTCGAACCTATATAGGTCAGAAAGTTACTATAATATCACTGTTAGTATATACTCCATAAATGATTCTTAATCTCTATGTTGCAGCAACTGGAAACTGTTGTGAAGCTTCATGTAAGAAACTTGGTGGTGATATGTTCATACTCGAAACTTCTTCTTCGTCTTCTTCATCAGCATCCCAAAGAAATCGAGCATAAGAAGCCATAACATATTTGTTGTTTTCATCCACTTTTCTCCTTCGTTTCGCAAGTCCTTGTTCCTCAAGTCCTTATGTTCTCTTGTAAATACCAAGTCCTTGTTCCTCAAGTCCTTGTGTTCTCTTGTAAATACCAAGTCCTTGTTACTCAAGTCCTTGTGTTCTTTTGTGAATACCATAATCTCAAATATCTCCCTTCCCTGTAATTTTAAATAATACTTAAACAAGTATATAACTTGCAAATAAAATAATATTCGGTTTACTACTCATATAAACACAATAATAGTGAAAGTGTACTTAATATCGAGTAAATTTGTATTTTGATATAGAAAACGACATTTCACCTTAAACCACTGTAACTCTCTTTGCATTTGAAGAGCTGCTCAAGAAACCACAATAAGTTTGTGTGTAGGTTCCATTTGTCCGGCTAACTGCGACAAGTAGTTCATATATTTGTTCATCAATACTTTATATAGAAATTTATTAATGATGATCTATGTAGTACATACCTTGTAGCTGGTCTTCGCTGGAGTATTTGTAATGAGCATCCAGTTAATCACATCTTCACATAGCGAACCATATATCAGTATGACAAGTGCATCTGATCTTTTCCGCTCGACAAAAGTCCAGTCTGCCTTTTCTTTAGAATCACCATTCTCCTTGGTGGATTTTAATCTGACATCCAGGAAAAGATTCTTCATACCATGGCTCTCGATAAGGCATACGCTCTGCTCCTGCCACCAATCGCAATCGGTTTGATCACATAGATTTATACACTTAATGCTTGAGGAGGCCATTAGACTGGATCAAGCTAACTAATAGATCTAGATCTAATCTCAAGAATACTATGGAGTAAATAATGTTTTATGTTATTTATATAGTCCTAAAAGTAAAGATGCACTTGATGCAAGTGGGTGTATAGTTTATGCAACTGTATTTAATTTGGCATCTAACTTTCATTTTTACTTTAATAATTTCAAATTCAAATTTCTTCTACCTACTCGCCATACTGCATGCGGATTTGGTTTACCATGTTTGTAGAGGATTTTTTATTTTTTATTATTTATTTATTATTATTATTTTTTTAGTTAGGGTATGTTTGGCAAAACTAGGTATGCTGAAAGTTGTTAACTGTAAGCTGTAAGCTGTAAACTGCAAAGCTGTTAACATGAGCTACAAGCTGTATCTTTTTTTAAATAAAAGTGTTTGGTAAGTTAGCTGTTAAATGAATTATAAGATGTAAAATGACATAAAAGGACATATTTATAATTGTAAACAAATATTTGGAGGGTATATCAGTAACTTAAAGTTTTAACAGCTCCAAGATAATTAAAAAGCTTCATGAATCAGCTTTTCATTTAGGAGCTATTTGTTTGAAATAGAAGCTTGTAGTTAACGTATCCAAACAGAGCTATTTATTTTAGAGGAGTTTATTTTTATAACAAAAAGCTAACAGCTCCTCAAAAAGCTCTTGCCAAACAGGCCCTTAGTGTTTGTTACGAGGGATTCTAGATTAGGATTTGGCATGAAAATGAAAAATGTAGATTAGTTTAGAGGTTTAGATTTAGATGTGATTTTTAAATCCGAAAAATGTAGATTAGTTTAGAGGTTTAGATTTAGATGTGATTTTTAAATCCTCTGTTCAGGAGTTTTGAAATAAAAGAAAAAAAGATAAGTGATAAAATGGCAGAAAAGAAGAGGTGATGAATGAAATTTAACTTTTTATTTTGTGTTTTCGAGTTAGTTTCAAGTTAGAGGAAAAAAAAAAAAAANAAATTTCTTCTACCTACTCGCCATACTGCATGCGGATTTGGTTTACCATGTTTGTAGAGGATTTTTTATTTTTTATTATTTATTTATTATTATTATTTTTTTAGTTAGGGTATGTTTGGCAAAACTAGGTATGCTGAAAGTTGTTAACTGTAAGCTGTAAACTGTAAACTGCAAAGCTGTTAACATGAGCTACAAGCTGTATCTTTTTTTAAATAAAAGTGTTTGGTAAGTTAGCTGTTAAATGAATTATAAGATGTAAAATGACATAAAAGGACATATTTATAATTGTAAACAAATATTTGGAGGGTATATCAGTAACTTAAAGTTTTAACAGCTCCAAGATAATTAAAAAGCTTCATGAATCAGCTTTTCATTTAGGAGCTATTTGTTTGAAATAGAAGCTTGTAGTTAACGTATCCAAACAGAGCTATTTATTTTAGAGGAGTTTATTTTTATAACAAAAAGCTAACAGCTCCTCAAAAAGCTCTTGCCAAACAGGCCCTTAGTGTTTGTTACGAGGGATTCTAGATTAGGATTTGGCATGAAAATGAAAAATGTAGATTAGTTTAGAGGTTTAGATTTAGATGTGATTTTTAAATCCGAAAAATGTAGATTAGTTTAGAGGTTTAGATTTAGATGTGATTTTTAAATCCTCTGTTCAGTAGTTTTGAAATAAAAGAAAAAAAGATAAGTGATAAAATGGCATAAAAGAAGAGGTAATGAATGAAATTTAACTTTTTATTTTGTGTTTTCGAGTTAGTTTCAAGTTAGAGGAAAAAAAAAAAAAAAAAAAAAAAAAAAAAAAAAAAAAAAAAACTAATGATTTTACAATTATAACTATTATTGTATAAAAAATTATATTATATTTCAATGCATTTATTATAAGTTTCTTTATTTACTTTTTATTAAAATCATCCTATTTTCAGGAAGAAGATTTTGGAGAGAAAATAAACCAAATTTCCTCTCCATCTATTTTCTCTTATCTCTTAAAAAACTCGGGAACATGAATTTATTTTGATTTCTTCTCGCATCTTTTCTCTTTTTCAAAAATATAAAGTGGAAAGGTTTGCAGGAATTATCCTTCTTGGTTTACACACATAAAAACACATTTGTAGGCTCATTTTTTTTCTCAACAAGATTTTCATCTTTTTTTTTTCTTTTTTTTCTCTTTCTTTCATTTTTTTTTTGTTATTCTTTATTCAATTAATCCAAACCCTTTAACAAAACAAACACATTTTTAATTCAAATTCAATCCTAATCTAAAACTCATCTACGAACAAAACGGCCTCTTAAATCCTTAAATTTTGTTTAGGATTTAGATTTAGATTTGATGGATGAGAGAAAATAATATTTAAACATATATTATATATTAAAATATGAATTAGAAATTTTTATACCAAAAGCAAATGGAGAAAAATAAAAGAATTACTGTAACAAAAACTTATGTTGCTTTATAATAGAGATAATAAGAAAGAGACAAAGAAAGATATGGAAAAAAAAAACAAAAAGTGAACCACTTCTGTCAGAAAACCAGCTAAACTACTGTCTTTGTCATATCTCTATACATAATCTGACCTAACTCCAATAAAAGCAACCAAACACCTGATTTTAATTTTTTAACCCAAACCTCAATGTAAACTCACAAATCAAACGAGCACTGAAAGTTGCACAGGGTATGGGTATTATTAAAATGGTCTTTCAATGCGCAAAGTAAGCGTGCTTCCGTTTGATAGACCATCAACAACTCAGGAGGCACCACGTGTCCAATGTGCGTGCATACCGCACGCATCAACTTGGGCCGCTTCATGTGTCTATACTGTTTCTAGAAGCGCGTTCCACGTTATCCGTGCGCACTATATTTTCATTTACGTGCTCATTTTATCAAATTTAGGACAAGTAACAAAATGCCACACATGCTCATGGGCGCATAATGTCTCGCACGCATCCTATCTTCTACGTGTCGAACAAAGAACCCACGCACTCCATCTAACTATGCACGTTTCAGCCTTACGCGCAATTATCGTCAATTTATTATCGTCTCAAAGGGCATTAGATGAGATGGATCAAATATGAGTTGTAATGAAATGGCATTAAAACGAATCTTTGATAAGGTTTTTCAAAGAAACTCTTTTCCAAGCTAAGAATCACAAACTATCTACTCATATTCGTAAATTGTATTTATATTATTCATTGAAAGTTGTACAATGTATATTCGGAAACAACCAATCACTTTTCAGGGAAGTGCATATATGTCACTGAGTCTGAATAGGATTGGTTTTGGTGGGAGGCGTGCGCGAGTGTCACGTGGAGCGCGCTATCGCCTGTTGTCGTATGGTTTCATAAATAGGGTATGATATTGGTTTGGTCTGGTAATTGTTTTTATAAAAAATTTATATTTTTTAAAGAAATGCTTTTTACTTATCGTAAAACCTTTACATGTTGATTGGAATTTTAATTTTAATTTTAATTTTATTTTAAGTATTAACAAAAGCCATAAGGCTTTTATTATTCACTGAATATTAAAGTTAGAGGACAAATGGAAAAAATAGTCTCTCTAATTGTTGTTGCGTTGCAAAAAAGGTCGTTGAAAAATTATAAAAAGCTTCCTATTGTTTACATATGATTGCATAAATAGTCCAAGCGTTAAATCCAAGAATGGCTGTGTAACAGAAAGTTACATAAATATCCCTACGGTTTTCTTGCGTTGCAAAAAGAGTAAAAAGAATTGCAAAAATTGCTATGCCAAAAAAAAAAAAAAAAATGCAAAAATCGTCTATGCCATCATTACTTGCGATTACACGAATAGTCTCTAGATCAACCCCACGCCCCGCAGCGGAGAGTGAGCAAAAAAAATCCTTGTTAAAAACTTAACAAAAGTTCTTGAGATAGAAACGCATTGGAAGTGAAGTGTGCGAGTTTACAATGTATTTTATTTCCTAATTTACAAAAACTTTTGAAAATTTGAAATAGACAATGGCACTACTAACTTTATATTTTAAGCAAAAGTAGCCTGCCAGAGATCAACACATCTGGCATAATGGTCTTTGATTACTTGCGGATACATGCATGTAATAATCTAAGTTATCTAACCACGACGATGTAGTCAACACGTATGCAGAAAACATGAAATATCCGTGAGAAGACTCCTCTTTTACAAATCGTCTAACTCATGAAATTGCAAACTTTCGGGAAATTAACGAGCTTTCATTATATTTGAACCTGGAAATTAACGACTTTTTTTTTTTTTTGCCTTAACAGAAGTCACTATTGTTAAAATGATAGAAACCCGTGGTGTAACTTTATTATTGATCGATATTTATAGATTACAAACCCTAATAACCTAACCCACAAGCGGGCTTGGGCCAAACATATTATTGCCTAATACTCCCCCGCAGTTCGAGCGGCGAAATCGCGAAAGCTCGGACTGGAGTAGTAAACTAGAAAAGAAAAAACAAAAAAACATTAACATATCTGATAGTCGACTCGTAACAAAACCGTACCAACGATCGACTTTAGTCGACTGGTACCAACGGTCGGCTAAGTCGACCGGTAACACAACCGTACCAACGGTCGACTTTAGGGACTAGTACCAACGGTCAACTAAGTCGACTAGTAACAAAGCCGTACGAACAATCGACTAACAAACAAACAATAAACCGGATAAACCAAAGTATCCTTAAAATCAAAAAGTCAAAAACAAAAACAAAATTTGTTTTTTTTAATAATAATAATAAACTAAAAACAAAAAAATAAATCCTCAATATTCTTAATCCTACGCTTCATGGTGTCTTGATGAACTGGTATTGATCCTTGAGCAACGTAGGATCTTCAAACATATTGTGATACCCATCTTCTATCATGTTAGGAAGCAACAGCCTCCTTTATACTGATGGTTACGTAGTAATAAATAAACACCAATAGCTGATTTTCTTTGAAGATGCAATTGAAGAAACACCAACAAATTACGAGTAATTACTTTTAAGCCACCAACAAATAATAAGAGATAACAAAAGCGATGGCACATAAAATTAATTCTAGAATTTGTTGAAAAGAGAGATCTGACAAGATTCCACAACAAAGCAATGAACCAATATATTTGTACCGCACATAACCAAGTGAACAATTGTGTTTTGTTGATGAAAAAAAATTACGCAGCGGAAAAGATAATACCAGTGGTGGAGTACACAGCGGAAAAGATAATTGAGGGGTTTGGGTTTGACGGGTGGTTTAGGGGAGGCGGCTCAACATAGCCACCTAGGTCTTTGATTACTTGTGGATACATGCATGTAATAATCTAAGTTTTCTAACCACGACGATGTAGTCAACGCGTATGCAGAAAACATGAAATATCCGTGTGAAGACTCCTCTTTTACAAATCGTCTAACTCATGAAATTGCACTTTTCGGGAAATTAACGTGCTTTCATTATATTTGAACCTGGAAATTAACGACTTTTTTTTGCCTTAACAGAAGTCACTATAGCTAGGGAGGACTGGTCACTCCCTTTTCCATGTTGACAGACAACCAAAAATGGTTACAAGGCTTTCCAAGAACAATTTGGACAAAACAAATAACTAAAGTTAAAAGGTTCAAATACAGTGCTAAACTGAAACTGATTCCCTTGCCTCAAAACTTCGCTCTCTGGTCGTCACTGATCCAACTTTACTTCAGTTCAAAACATTATTATACATAAATTGCCAGACACCCAAATCAGTTAATAAATCCAGCTTACAACAATGGTTAAACAATAGATATATGAGACAAACTAATAGATTGTGTCAAAAAGTGTCAAAAAGATAATATGACTTGACTTGGGTTATATTTAGAATAGAGACTTCTTTTTCAAAAAAGAGAAAAGATTGTTAATAGATTTACTCAACTTGACCATTTTTACTCAGGTCTGTATCTTCTGGCTTGGTCTCCGTTGCCCATTAATCGATCTTGTAGTGAAATCAAACAGGTAACACACCATGTGTCTTGGTATCTTTGCCTATATTATTTCCATTGAGTTAGGTGTGCAGACGATAACTGGCAGGACTATTTTGAGTCCCTGTATTCGTCTCTAACAACATTTGTAACATATAATTTTCCTTCTAATAATCATTGTATCCTACTTTCTATAGCTTGAGATATCTAAATCTTTCTTACTCATGACAGGCATCCAAAGGACCTAACAGAACGGGATAAAGATCATCTCACATCTTTAGGCAAGATATCTAGGCTAGAGGAAGATTGTTTTCGGGTTCTATTTCCGTCGTATGAAAGACAAGAGTTAAGAGCAAAATAGGATAACAAGTAGATTGTTTTTGTTGTGTGGTATTTACAGCTTGTCTTCATGGGCCTAAATGGTTAAGAAGTGAAGAGTTTGTGGTATCGCTGACCTTCATGTTGGGTTTCACAAACGGGTATCTGACTAGTGTCATCATGATTCATTGATTCTTGCTCCTAATCGATGCAACGGCTGCCATTGTGATGGCTTTGTTCTTAGGTATCGGGTTGGTTTCTGGCTCGGTTGTTGGATGGTTTTGGATCATCTAGTTTCTTGAATGTAATGCATCTTTCAATGTATTTAAACCATTCTCTCAGTAATCAGTATCGTGATCTGAAATCCTACGAACCCTAAGTAATCAGTATCGTGATCTAATCAACACAACACGAAGTGTAATTAGTATAGGTGGCATTTTCGATCCATTAACGTGTGGTCGGTTTTATTTGGGTTAAGCTTAAGAATTAACTAAGAGGGGAGGGGTCCAACAGGTAGATAGTTATCTGATTGTATGGATGTAGTTTTTATGCATATTTAACACATCATTATTTGTAAAATTAGAAAACATATATGAGAAAAAGTGTGTATGTCGTCCTTAATAGAGCATTTGACCAGTTTTACCTAACCAAAAAATTAGACATTTTGACCCGACTACGTTTTGACTAGTTAACCAACGTGAGTGACCCACCCACTTTGCCACCTCCAAAAATCAGCAACTTTAAGCTCAAACTTACGGCAAACAAACTAGACCTGAATTTTACTAGGCAATAATTACTTAAGAACACAAATCCAAGCACCCCATCCTCTGATCCTCATGTCAACCCTACCATAATTTTTTTAGAGCACGAGAGCCAACCAATGAGTATAAATGTCATAACATCAAACTTTTACATGACAAATCTATTCGTCCTTTTCACACCTTTAAATAAACCAATGAGTATAAATGTCATTGACAGTTGCCACAAAAATTTTGTATTATTAGCAAGTATCATGCTTACACAAGTTGTAGACCATTCAATGTTTTGCTTTCATGGGCCTAAATAGTTTAGAAGTGAAGAGTTCGTGATGTTGCTGACCTTTATGATGGGGTTTACCAATGAGCATCAGACCAATCTCATCATAATATTTGCTCCTAAATCAGTGCCGCCTTTGGAAGCTGAAATGGCTGCAGCTGTGATCGCTTTGTAGCTAATCATCGGATCATTCCTTGCCTGGTTCTGGATCATATAGTTTCCAAAATAATGCATCATTAATTGGCCTACCTAGTATCATCAACACCGCATAAAAAAATATATATCTTAAACCGCAAACTTAGACGTATTAATTACAAATGGGTGGATTTGGGCTATGTTTTATCTCTACGTGGCCTAAGAGAGAGAGAGNTAAGGAATACTATAAATTGATAATCATATATGACACACTAAATATTTACAAGAAAATATGGATTTGTGGACATGAAGTGTGTCGGTTCTACACCATCAAGAAAAGTTTGTCCATAAACCAACCCACCCGACCTTTACCACCTCTACTTTGCCAGCAAGAAAAATATTAGTTCCTGACCCGTATAAAGGGGCATTTGCATATATATCCAAACCCACCTTCACCTGTTAGCTTATCGCCATCCCCATCAGGTAAGTAGCAATATGAAGCTTAGACTTTATTGAAGTTAAAAAAGTAACCATTTCTTCACAGAAACCTAAGCATAGTGTTTGCAAACCTATCTCTGAAAGTTTAATGTGATTGTATGATTCTCATCCTTCAAAATGCAGTAATCACTTTATTAATGCACCTCCAAACAGCCCCTTAATCCTGCCAATTCTATTCCAGGGCAAGCAGCCAACCAATATATATAAATGTCACTACTTCAAACTTGTAAGTGACAAAAATAAGTGTTCATTTCATGCCTTTAAACCAAATAAGTCTTAATCTTCATTAAAATAATTGTAGGGTACTATTATTAAAATGTCTATGTCAGAGACAGTTGCCACAGAAATCTAAGTATTATTAGCAATCTTATTACACAACTTATAGACCATTCAATGTTTTGTTATTTTAGTACACACATACAAGATACATGGAACCAGTTGCAACTAGGAGTCGTTGACTCAAATGTTATGTCCAACCGTCCAAGGTCGTGTATACAATTACCTCACAGCATACATCAGCATAGCATTTACTGCAGACACACTATTATTGGCACAAGTCCATGATCATCTAAAACAGCTAAAACAAGGCACAACAAGGCAACAGAAGCATTACACGAAACTGATCATAGGTATCATATTAACATATCCTTACATTAAGGCAATATAATTGAGTCAATAAACCAAATACCCGAAGACAGAAACTTAACTCCAATACATGTTATTACAATAATACTGCAATGTCCCTCTCAATTCTATACACACCACATATTTATGAGATTTTTCATATAGTAATCCAAAAGCTAAATGTTTCTAGATGTGTTATTGGTAGAACAATCCAAAAGCTAAATAAGTAGCAAATCAGCGAGTAACAATATCAAATTCAATGGAGCAGCTGCTTTCTAAGACTAAATGCAATGGTCCAATTAACTGAATAACAAGATTGACCAGTTTATAGGTTATGACAGAATAATAAGAAATACTGACTTCTAATAATTAAATATCAATGTTCATGTGATTGTCCGTTTGTGTTATTCATGGATCAACGCAATTACATATGCAACGAAGATATGTACTGTTGTCATAGACTCGAACATTATTTTTATTACCTTTGTCACATAATAATTACAAAAATGACTAATGTTTAACATAATAACTATATAGCTTATTGATAGAATACTATCTTAAACTATAAACTGACTGAAATAAATAAAAAAGATACAAGAAACAACAAAAGTAATATAGGTCAGAAAGTTACTATAATATCTCTTTTAGTATATTACTCCATAAATGATTCTTAATCTCTATGTTGCAGCAACCGGAAACTGTTGTGAAGCTTCATGTAAGAAACTT
The DNA here is from genome assembly GCA_014162995.1 of Artemisia annua. Taxonomy (NCBI): domain Eukaryota; kingdom Viridiplantae; phylum Streptophyta; class Magnoliopsida; order Asterales; family Asteraceae; genus Artemisia; species Artemisia annua. The sequence goes on along the minus strand of LBNU01026405.1, from coordinate 22,191 downwards.
GGTGGTGATATGTTCATACTCGAAACTTCTTCCTCGTCTTCTTCATCAGCATCCCAAAGAAACCGAGCATAAGAAGCCATAACATAACTGCAGCATCATCAAATCAAAATTCTTCAGTCAAACGATCAAAATAGTTAATAATTTCAGACACACGATGAAAATGAACATGTGTAACATACCAGTCATCCGGAGAAGCTTTAACTGCTTGATCAAAGTAAGTTTCTGCCCGAGATGAATCCTTTTGTGTCACCCAAATTAAATCAGCGTACATCGATAAAGCATTTCCATCACTAGGGTTTGCTAGTATTGCTCTACTACAATACTCCTCGGCTTTCACCAAATCACCTCTCACCTGTTTACAAGTTACAACAATGAAAGAAGTTAAAACCGGGCATAAGATAAGCAACCAAAAACATTTCACACCCAATATGGAAAATATCGCTACATAGTTGATATGTATCATGTATGTACGTTGACATGACAACTGTTGTAAATAGCTAACACGGTATGGATCCATAAATGCGAAAACAAGAGAGCAATCCCACATTGGTGTAAATCTAACGTACTGTTTATAAACACATATGTTTCACAACTGGAACGTCACGTTAACCACTTTTAGACAGTTTGAACGCCACATTAAACATGTCTTGATTGTTGAAAAGGGCTACATGCATGCAAACCACTTCTGTAAAACTACCATTTACAATATACAACATTATTAACATAATATATATACCTCTTTCAAATATTTCGCATAATTCCCCAAAAACAAGGAATTCCCGGGATTGGCATGAATCATACTCTTATAATACAAATCCGTCACATCACCCTCACCACCATCCCCACCACCACCTCCACCATAACCACCACACATCCTCCCACCATCACCACCACCACCTACAGTACTGCATACCTCCTCACCTTCCACATCTTCCATAACGACATTAACGCATGCATTACGTAAACAGTTAACACTAGTTAGTGAGTGTCTACGTGAGATATGTGTTGTTAGGTCAGTTTCTGATGAGGTTTTTGTGAGGAGTGAAAATGAAGGTGATTTTTTTATAAAAAGGTGGTTGTGGTGATCTGGTGATTGGTTGTGAGTTTGGTGTTTGAAGAATGAGTTTAGTGATGGATTTGATGAGCTTCTTAGAAGCATTTTTTCTTTTTTTTTTTTTTGTTTGGGGAATTAATGGAGGTGTGTTTGTTTGGTGTGAGTGAAAGTGTAAGGTCTGTGAGGGGTATTTATAGGGGAATTTGGAGGTGATCTTGGCCGTTGGTTCTGTTTGTGATGGTACACGGTAGTCTTTTTCACATGTATTGTTGTTTCTAGTGCTGAGGAAAGCTAACGGAACTGAAAAACCGGTTGAACCGGTTCAATCAAAATCTGAGTATCAAACCAGTGGCGGAGCTAGAAAAATTTTCGTGAGAGGGCCGAAACAAATTTTTATCAGGAAATACATTAAATGAGAGGGCCAAAATAAATTTTTTTTCGAGAAATACACATGAAATCGCAAATAAATACATTAACTGGTTTAGACCTAGGGGAGTCGGGACCCTCCCCGGTCCTCACATAACTCCGCCCATGATCAAAACGATTATATTCGGTTCGGTTTTTGGTTCTATATATTTATAATTTTCGGTTTAGGTTCGAATCGGTTGGGTTTGGTTCAAATCAAACCGAGAAAAACATACATAAACCATATAAATCGAACCGAACTGGACAAACACAAAACCGAACGGAGCACTTCGATTCGGTTATCGGTTCATGTCTTCCATAAAATCATTTTTTGGCTCGGTTCAAGTGTTCAGCTTTGGTCTGTTTGGTTTTAACCTACTGGTCAGCCCTAGTTGTTTCTACTAGTATTTCATAAGGTATTTTCTGAAATAATTTCAGACATTTTTACCGATTAATCTACAAGTTTTAAATCTATTGTTATAGGGACTTAAACAACGTAAACTTTCCTTTTTCAGCAAGTAATACTTCAAGAGTGTTTACAAATTTTAGGAATTAAATTTTGAAATCTCTCACATTTTTTTAGTGATGATAGTCAATTTCTTTACTTTTCGTGAGGGGTTGTTTGAGGGAAATCCTAGATATTGTGTTTCATGCTATATTCAATTGTTAATATGCTAGCCAAAAGATCAATATAGAATTCATATTTGCCATAGAACCAATAAACCATTCTCAGCCACTCATTTTTTTATCAAAATAAAAAAAATAAACTTTCACCCTTTTTTTAAAAATTAAATATCTCGTAAACCGTAAATCGTTACACGAAAAAAAATAGCATCGCGACGAGAATTAAATTATCTTTCTATAGACATGCATTGTTATATGCTTTCGACGAACTTTTTTTTTCGACAAACTTTTTTTTTTCAAAATTTCCGCCCAGAAAAATCATATATGATTTGTAAAAATCATATATGATTCGTTAAANAATTTGTGAAAACTTTTATCCAGGGACTATTTGTGAACATTTTTGACTTCCCAAGGACTAAAGTTGACTTTTCATTCATTTAAAACCTTTAGGGACTAATTTTGACAATTCTTGAAAGTTCAGGGACTAGTTTTGCCAAATGTGAAACTTCAGGGACTAAAAGTGACAAGTTGGTATATTTTACATGTTTTTCACTTGTTTTTAGTCTTTTTATTCATAAGTCACATAAAAACACATTTTAATGAAATTTGTAACATTTTGTGGTCATTTGTGTGTTTTTGGCTGTTTTTGTGGGTTCAAATGGTAACAAAATGATGAGTATTTGCATACTCATCAACAAGTTACATTGGATAGACCAAAATATAACGTATTTGTTTTAAGGGGCAATTTACATTTTCATATAACATTCCTACTAGTAATGTATACTACTACAAAGTGTAAGAGTTAAAAATGTACTATTACTATAAATTTTGAGGGGGGCCACAACCCCTCCCAATTAGGGGTGTCAATCGAGTCGTGTTCGTGTTGACTTATTCGGGTTCGCGTGTTGGCGGGTTAGTATAACCTCTACCCAAACACGACCCATTTATTAATCGTGTCAAGAAACTCAACCCTAACCCACACCTGCATAACACGTGTAACCCACTTTTGACCCGTTTAACCTGTTTAAATAAATAGGTCAAGTAGTGAATAAGGTTGGTGGTTTGTTAATTTAACTAGTTTAAATGCAAAAATGATATAAGAATTTAAAATACGATAAAAATAACAGACAAATAACTATACGACAATTTTCTCAGTTATAAGCGTCAATTTCTATGATAAATGAGGTATAATGGTAATTCAATCGTATTAAGTACATAACACAGCAAATTTAAACCACATCCAACATAAAAAAGGCATGTTATATATTTTATTTTTAGAGTCTTATATACTTAAACGGGTTCACGGGTTGACCTGCTTAATTTTTACTCAACCCAAACATGACCCATTTATTAAACGGGTTAGACGGGTTGACCTGTTTTTGACCCAAACCTGTTTATCCTCAACCCAAACCTGTTTAACTTCGTGTCGGGTTCGTGTTGGTTATCGTGTCGTGTCAAGAATTGTCACCCCTACTCCCAATCTCCAATATGTTCCGTCGCTTACTACGGCGAAGTAGTACTTTTCAGGATTATGTTGTTTAACCATCATTATATCATTATATGATGTTGTACCAGAACTTATACATCACATGTCATGCTTAATAGTCATTTCTTGCACTTTTAAATCCAAATTTGATGATTAAACATGTTTTCAAAACTTGTAAACGTGGATATTCATATTACATGTGAAAATAGTTTAGCTAGAAGTTGCACAGAGTTATAGAATGTATGTTTTCGTCATGAGCCATGCAAATAACAAACCAAAGGCCATGGTGGCTAGGTTTGCAACAAGTGGTTGGGGCTCGATAGTTTGGGCACCACCATATTAATTGGGTCCCAAGAATTGACTTCAACGGTGAGCCTTTAAATGACAAACTTTGCTATTGACTTCTTTGACATGTTTTTCGTTTTGGGCAATGATATGTACACATAATATTTTACTTTGCACATATTGAATTAACGAATAAAACAAAAAATACCCAATGTAATTTTATGTGTGCAAAGTAAAATTACATGTGTACATATCAATTCCCTTTGGTTTTGCTAAAAAAAAGACATGTTTCTGGTCAGAAAAAGAAAATGAAATTTATTGGTTACATACTTGCATATACAAAGTGCAAACAAAAATTGCATTAAATAATTAGGTTAAGATGGTCAAATGCTATTTTAACGTTTTAGGCCAACATTATATTCAGGCGTGATACTCGCAGGGACGGAGCCAACATATACTCCCTGTGTCTCAAAATTATTGTCTACATTTTTTTTTTTTTTTTTTTTTTTTTTTCTCAAAAAAATTGTCCACTTTCTTTTTTAAGTAAAAACTAGAGAATATATTAGGGGAATATTCTCTTTAAGTGGTTGAGATTTATATTGGTCTCATTTTTATTAAATTTTGTGATATCTTATGACAATAATTTTGAGACGGAGAGAGTAATAATAAAGGGGTTGATTTTTTTTTTTTATTTTTTTTATTTTTATTTTTTTTTTCAAACAAATTAGAAGTGATTTGCACTTTTTTTTTTATTTGGGCACATTAATATATAAGTAGATAAACCAGATTTTGAGTATAATACAACTATGTAATGCATGAAATATAGTGTCACAATAAAAAAAATGTATGTGCAAATCAATTCTCTAAACAAATTAAGTCACATAACTTAAACATTAAATGAAAGGTTATAGTGATCACACACGCCAACAAATCCGGATTACAAACCTAAAAGTTTGATAAGAAAAACACATGATAATTAATAAATAAATTATTACATAAAAAAATGTTGAGCATGAAACGATGTCAAACTTCTGTTAATTCTTTTGCCCTCTAGACCGTTGGAGGGTCGTTTACCTATAATTGAGCAATGAGCTTATTGGCCTATTGAAGGGGCTCGAGCACCCGCTAGCCCTTACTCTCTCTGCGCCTCTCGTTACTCGATTTATCTCCAAGGATATAGCTTTGAAAAAAATCCTCTATTACAATTTTCTTAAAAGCCCTTTGAAGATTTGGCAACTAATGTGCGGTTCATCTATTACATATGAGTTATGTGGTGTTTGAGTTTACCTTAATTGTCTTAAAAAAATAATAATAAAATAATTTCATATATTACGCTACTTCATGATTAATTTCACATATACCTAAGGCGTAATTATTGAATGCATAATGTATAATATTTTTAAAGCATGTTTGAGTATATACGAAATTTCCAAATTTAAAAAGTGGAGATATGAAATTGCCTCTAAAAATAATAATTTTAAAAAGTCATTTGAAAAGTGTTCGTTTATGACTTAATTGAAAAGAATGAGTAAGAGCATAAGGTACCCTTCGTGTCGTCGGGTTGGTGTTATGGGAAAAGTGCTGCCACGTCAGTATTTTTTTCCTATAACATCAGAATTTACCATAACACCAAAAACATTCATCCCTCCTATAACACCAGACTATTGTGCCATCGTGCACCCCTGGACCTCACAACTGAAAAAGAAAAGAAAGTAAACTTCTAATAACGGGAAAACGTGAGCCACAGTGTGCATGTGGTGCCGTCCGATTGTGTTTTTCGGGACCATGTCGACTGGTCATGACGGGAAAACGTGAGCCACGATGTGGACCTCGCACCGTCCGTTCGTATTTTGCTGAAAAACACCAACGAAAATGCTGGACACCAAGAGCTCTTAAAAGATAAAGTGTTAAAATGAAAGATCTCCACATTAAGTAATCTTTTATTTAATCATGACTTAGTTAAAATGCTACGTATTAAACAAGCAATAGTTAAAATATTAAACAAACAAGGCCTTATTTTATTTTATTTTATTTTACTTTTTGGATGACACAAACAAGCCCTTATTAAAACTACTAAAGTGAAGAAACGAGTTTTAGAAAATTTATGGTCATTTTTTCAACTTAAGCACAAATACGATAGTTACAACAACAATACCTAATCATATTTGAATGAGTTACGGGGACAAATACGAATATACGATAGTTAGATGGTCAAATATGTTAAATCCAAACAAGTTAATACTGAACAAAGCAACGAAAGCCACAAGTTGGTTATTATCAAGTTAACGTACTTGTATTATCTGTCTTTCATCCAGATACATCAATAATGGACCTATGGGATATCACGTGCTAATGAATATGACACTGAATTGACCTATTTGTTTAAAATCATGAGGATATGAGACAAATTTCTTCTCTATTCTTTGCTAGGGAGGGTATCTTGCGTTTTCTTTTGAGTTTTTCCTCAAAATGCCATTCGACGGCGCCAAGAGGGCACCGTCCCTTGCATTTCGATTGTTGAGCCGTCATGACCAGCCGAGATTGTCCCGGAAAACACCCCAACGACGCTAGGAGGGTACCGTCCCCTCGCGTTTTCTCGTATATTTGTCGCTTTTTTGCATTTTTCTTTTCTTTTTTCTTTTTTGAATTATGAACATTGGCAAATGGTCAAAAATAATAAACACCCCTTTACTAGCCGTTATTTTTGTCACAATACCTACTTTTTCCCAAACTTTTACCCTTTAAAAATCCTACAAATACCCATATTAATCTTTTTATTTTTACACACACTTAAACATACACATCTCAACAATACTTTAATTTTTAACTTCAAAAAAACGCTATGGATACCAATGAATGTGATCTTTACGATCTTTATTCTCAAGCCGATGTGCAACGCTACGGTCAATATTTTCAGTATTATCAACAATTTCAAGCTTTTAATGATCAAGAAGCCTCAACTTCGGATCCTACGCCTGGGAGATACATAACCCGTAACTGAGAAGAGGCGGAAGAATGGCTAACGGAAGATTATTTTGGATGAAGATAGTCCACCTAAATATCCCGAGAGGGTCTTTAGGCGAAGGTATCGTATGAGTTCAAAACTTTTAAACAAATACTTAAAGATATTACCAATTAGAATGTTGACCCTCTTCCCGAATACTTTCGTTATTTTTAAACGACAATACGATGCTTTGGATGTTTAAGTACTAGTCATATCATGAAATACACATCGACCATACGACAATTGCCATAAGGCAACACCCGATGCATTTGACGAGTACTTACAGATTGGTGAATTTTATTCACGTGATTGTTTGCACAACTTCATTAAATGCATATATAGTTTATACTTTAATGAGTTTTTATGAAAACATGATTTAAATGATATCACACATATATATGTATTGCATGAAGAAAAACATGGACTCCCGGATACTTAGGAGCATCAATTGTATGCACTAGCAATGGACAAACTGCCTAATGGGCTTACACATGCAATTCAAAAGACGTGTTGCGTCACAAGAATTGTTGATTTGGCATGCCTATTTTAGTGTTCCGGGGGGCAAATAACGGCCTCAATATTCTATACGGTTCACTGTTATTTGATAACCTTTTTGCCAATATAGCTCCGGAAGCTCCTTTCGTAGTAAATGGAAAAACGTACGCAAAATGTTACTATTTATCGGATGGAATTTATCCTCAATGGTCTAAATTTGTTAAAATATATTCTATCGCAAGGGATGCAAAAACAACGAAGTTTAAAAGAGTTCAAGAAAAGATATTAAACGAGCGAGTCCTACAATGTCATTGGGGAATTATACAACAACCTACGTGTGCTTTCCAAATCAAAACGTTATGAAGAATCATGAATTGTTGCATCATATTACATAAAATGATATTGAAAGATCAAGATTTCACAGTTTGTGAATTTAACGAATTGTACGTTTCTGCACAACCAAATATCACACGTACTTGGATCGAACAATGCGAGACATATCGAAGGAAAAACAAAGAACTTCGGGATAGGAGAGAGTACGACGAACTTCGACACGATATTGTGGAGCATTTATAAAACCTTAAGGCTAGGCACAATAAGCCCCTCGACCGACTCGGTCGAGCAAATGGAACTCGGTCGTGCTTGTTGTGTGTAATCGGTCGCGACCCACAAAAAAGAGAAAATCACTCCCACTCGGTCTCAACCTCGACCGAGTGGTTTCCAATTTTTTTTTTTTGAAATTTGATCCGAACGTTGCAACATTTATTGAAAGTAGCCATTTTGAGTAAAAAAAAAAAAATACCGTTTGAATCCGAACGTTGGGCAAAAAAAAAATTACCGTTTGAATCCGAACGTTGGGCAAAAAAAAAAAAAAAACCCCTATAAATACACAACATAAACACACTTCAATTCACACAATCTCACAACTATATTTATTCAAAATGTCTAAGAAAATACAACAACAAAAAATGCACACAGTCTTACAACTATAAATACCCATCTTTGGCCCGCATTTCAACGACAAAAAATGCAAGAACTCAAAGACGCGATTAAGGAACAATACAACCTAGAAGATTAGTTTTTATGTTGTTATGTTTTAATAAGTGTTGTAATGTTTTTATTTTAGTTGAATTAATATGTAACGTTTTAATTATGAATGAAATTTTTAGTTTGTGTTAAAAATGTTTTTTTTGTGATCCAGCTGGAGAACAAAATTCAATGGGTAGAAAAAACATCCATAATGTTAGAGTAAATTGCAAAAC
>LBNU01026405.1:0-13364 GCA_014162995.1 Artemisia annua | reverse complement strand
TTTTTTTTTTTTTTTTTAATTGAACTTGGTCGCCCTTACTGTGGCACTGAATCGCCTGCAGGTCGCTGGAGAGAGAAAGCTGACGTGCATAGAAAATAAGGGGGATTGACCCTTATTGTTGTGCCTAGCCTAATCATTAAATTGGTTTTTTAGGTACGTTATTTTTAATGTATCTTTTTTCTTTTTTTTTTTCTTTTTTTTTTTTTTTTTTTTTTTGTATTTTTTTAATGTAGTTTTTTTTTTATTGAAATTTAATTTTAGTTAAACGTGTTGTTTTATTTAAATAAAAAAAAATATATCTGGGGTCCAAGGGTGCACAACGACACCAGAAAATGATGTTATAGGAGGATGAGGTTTTTGGTGTTATAGGAAAAAGTGCTAATGTGACAGTGTATTTCCTTACGGCACCAGCGAGACTGCACCAGAGTACCTAGTGCTCTAAGAAGACGTGTAGATTAAAATCTTCAACTATTGTATTTGAAATATTTTAACTAATAAATTTATCCCCAATTTTGTAAAAACTACTTATATAAATGCAATGGACCACTTGAAATATTAGTAGCAATCAACTGTCTGAATGAAACCAGGGTGCAGATTTGAAGTGCGTTATGAGCCTCACATTGTAATGTTTATATCACCATTTTCGGCCATAGTTCATTGACACGTACCAAAAGCGATTAGATTCGTTTTTAGCAAACGATAAAAATTATACATGTTTCTGGAAGATGAATCGTATATATCTAACTGATGTTTTGAGACATTTTACGTAAAAATAATGTACATACTTTGAGGCAAAATTTTTAAGTTATATTCAAATATATAAAATGCTCATCGTAATACTTGAACAAGTCAAGCAGACCAAATTAAGATCACAAATTTGAAGTAAGTACAAAAGTGAATCGTGGTTGAAAAATCTCCAACATTTGTTTTAAACAACTTGAAGTGAAACGCANCAATCTGTCAATGAACTTGCCAAATCCGTTCATTGCGTGTAGCGGTGACCTGTTTGACCTGCTGGGACAGGTTAAGCTAACGATCGTTAAGTTTATCATTGCAATGCTAGTCCTTTAGACTAACGATCATTTATCATGGCTACATAGAATGACAAAAAGTAACAAGTTAGATGACTTTTATTACTTTTAAAATTTATGTACGTTTTTTAAACGTTTTTGCACACATTTTTATACACGTTTTTATACACATTTTTATACACGTTTATACACACGTTTTTATACACGTTTTTATGCATGTTTTTATACGGATTTTTATACACACATTTGTATACACGTTTTTATACACACGTTTTTATGCATGGTTTTACACACGTTTTTAAAATGTTTGAATACGTACATTTTTATACACACATTTACACACGTTTTTATACACACGTCTTTATACACACATTTTTATATACGTTTTTATACACACGTTTTTATGCACGTTTTTATACACACGTTTTTATACACACTTTTAATTTAACTTTTTTACACTTTTTTTACACATTTTTATATATGTTTTTACACACTTTTAATTCAACTTTTTTACACGTTTTTTACACACGTTTTTATATACGTTTTTACGCACGTTTTTAATTTATCTTTTTTTACATGTTTTTATATACGTTTTTGTAGGATATTGGTTATCATAACACAAGGTGAAGATTAAGCTCAAGTCGAATTTCCTAGATAAAGAAAGTAAGGCTGGGATATTCTAGAGAGAGAAAGTGAAATATATTAGCTTCAAAGAAAAATGAACATCCAACCCTTTCCCTTGTGTGGGAAAGGGTATTTATAGTTACAAGTAAACGCCCCATATGGGCTGTGGAGTGAGCTGACAGTGGGTAAAGACCCGACCCAACTCCACAAGATATTACGCTAACTAACTAAGTGTAAGTCTACGAGCTATCTTAAGCTAACTAAGTGTAAGTTTACGAGCTATCTTAAGCTAGATGACACTCGAGGTGACCGAGTTTTCCATATGATTTTTTCACGTTTTATATAAGTTTTTTACACACTTTTAATTTTAATTTTTTTTACACGTTTTAACACACGTGTGTAAAACGTGTATAAAAACGTGTGTAAAAAAGTCCGTATAAAAATCTGCATTAAAGCATGCATAAAAATGTGTGAATAAAATGTGTGTAAAAATGTGTATAAAAATGTGTGTATAAAAATGTGTATAAAAAAACGTGTATAAAAATGTGTGCAAAAACGTGTAAAAAACGTACATAAATTTTAAAAATAATAAAAGTCATCTAACTTGTTACTTTTTGTCATTCTATGTAGCCATGATAAACGATCGTTAGTCTAAAGGACTAACATTGCAATGATAAAACTAACGATCGTTAGCTTAACCTGCCCCAGCAGGTCAAACAGGTCACCGCTACACGCAATGAACGGATTTGGCAAGTTCTTTGACAGATTGGGAAAAAAAAGAAGGCTACATACAATGATAAAAAGTGGCAACTTAAATACATTTTCAGGTAATTTGCCCAATTCTTATATGTTTGCCAATTTTAACTACTAAGCTTAAAAAAAATTGATTAATACCCATAACTAATCTTTTCCAATGATAGTTCATATAGTATTTTTTTACATTGATGGTGCTTGCAAAATGTATAAAAATTCACAATTACTCTAAAGATTATTCTATTTTGAGTTTTTTTATACTTGTTACTGTGTCGAAAATTATTTGGCCCACCCAAAAGTAAAATTCTGGCTACGCCCTGGAAACGGGCGGGCGAATTCACATGAGAGAAAAAAACTCTTGCCGGAGTTCAACCCCCGGTATATTTTCAACAGAAGACATTTTACAAAGCGTGTTACAAATTCGAACCATTAAGAATGTTTAGACATAAATGCATACTCAACACTACTCAAATTTATACGGGTTTTAACAGAGGGTTATGCATGGGTTATTTGTTTATAAAGTGTTAGCATCGAAAAAGTGTAAATCGTTATCTGGGCCGGGTCTAATCTTGTACTATTGTAATAATTTATGGTTTGGATAACACGTTGTTTATCTACTTGACTGGAAATAATGGGTGGGCTTTGGATTCGACAAATCCATTGGGGCCTAATAATTGACTTCAACGGCGTCAGTCGTTTCGACAAAATGGCCCTCTAAGTCAAGGTTATAAAGATTAGGATCCTACATAAGTTCGTTTTCGTTCTTGTAAGATCGTGATCGTAAGATCAGATCGAGCTCTTAAGATCCTACTATAATGTTAGTATTTTCTTAATAGGTGTTGTAACATTATTCAAATCTATAAATTGTTATATATCAAAGTATCAAACACAAAATTATATGCATGTTTTATAAAAATGATAGCCTCAATTATGATTATGAAATGTTTAAGAGAACCTCTTGTTTTCTTTAATTCTATAAAACTTACTTCATAAATTTATAGATTTTTAGCTTGTGGTTTGAGCAAAATAAGACAGGATGTGATCGGGATCTTAATAACTCATTGTCAAGATCAGAATTTTGTTAAGATCCTACGTTGCAAAGATCCTAAGTGGGATCATAATCGTTTTAGCTTTATATTATCGTAAAATCTTAAGATCATACGATCAAAATCGGGATCTTAATAGCCATGCTCCAAGTGTCTACCGAACCATTTGGTACTTTGTGGGGTTACCTTGTTTTCAAGAACCGAAACAGAGCAAAGAAGTTACTGATATACTCCCTCCGTCCCAAATTTATTGTCCACTATTGACCTTTTTAGTCTTTCTTCTTCAACTTTGACCTTAAATATTTTTGTGGGTGTTATATAATATTTGATGCAAAATATATAAACCGATTTAGTTTTAAGTGTACTTTTCAATGGTATAATTTTTAATCAAGTATTATATAATATAAAAAATATATTTATGGTCAAAGTTGAACTAGTTTGACTTTGAAAGTTCAAACTGGACAATAATTTTGGGACGGAGGGAGTATGTTGGATCTCATATTGAAAAAAAAAAATGAAAATAAGTGAAAATGTCTGCAGGTTTAGAAGTCTAGGAGAATGGTTTGAGGTGTGTACGTTTAGCCAGAGACGGCCTCAGAATTTTTAAGAGGTATTGCACAAACTTTTTTCTAAAATTATGAGTACTAAAGTTGCATTGTAAGGAATTTATTTGGTAAAATCAAGGGTTGCATGTACAAAGAAACAATATATTTTAAAAATAATTTACACTTCGTAACCTAAAATCAGATGCGGCCCATTCCACACCCGGCTCCCAAGTGGCCAAGTGGGTCCGACCGGTCCGTCCTGCGTTTAGCGAGTTAGTTTTTATTCTGTTACCTATATAATCATTTGAGGTTGATAATGTTACTACTAGACTTAGGATCAAATGAGAAAAACTCTTAAAATGAGAAGGATGAGAAATAACTATAACCACATATTAGAGATGCATCAACTTGAATTAGATGCATCCTTAATCTTTTAGATGCACCCTAATATATTTTCTAACTAAAAATTAGATGCATATACATATATTAGATGCATTTTAGCAAGTTAGGAAAATCCTATGTATTTTTCGTTCTTTGTGGGTCAAATTTGTTGCAAGTACTACTTTGCATCGTTTTCACTTCAAAATTACTTTTGAATCTAATTGGGATGCATCTAAATGAATAGAGATGCATCTAATTCAAGTCGACGCATCTCAATTATGTGGTTATAGTTATTTCTCATCCTTTTTATTATAAGTTTTCTTCTCATTGGGTCCTTACCCGTTACTACTATGTTAGGTGATTTTGGACATTTTATGATCGTTATTAATCCAATTGCATTTCGATGCAATTTATCTGTCTCAGTAACATTTACCATTATATTGAAATTACTACTTAANACCATTATATAGAAATTACTACTTAATTATTTTAATGCAAATAATTTGATAGTGATATTCTCAAGTCAGACCTACAAGTTTCATTCTTTTCGAATTAACCTCTTCAAAGTTCAAATATTTTGTATCATAAGTGCAAAAACATTAGTAACCACTTCTCTAAAACCTGATTTATAATATTTCTCTCACTTTTTACAAAAATGTCATTTTGATCATTTTGCTGTATTTGTTCCTTAGATGATCAGCATTTACCAAACAACACAAAAAAAAAAAAAAAAAAAAAAAAAAAAAAAAAAAAAAAAAAAAAAAAAAAAAAAAAAAAAAAAAAACACACACACACACACACACACACACACACAATACAGTATATAAATTTGTGGCCGTCGAACACTTTCTTCATCTTCTCCATCATTCGGCATCCCAAAGAAATTCAGCATAAGAAGCCAAAACATGACTGTATTATCATAAACAAGTCTATTAGAAAAATACTCAAAGTTTAGTAATACTAACTAAAATAATGAATGTGTGCAGGAAATATATCCATGGTTACCAGTCATTAGGAGACGCTTCAACTGCTTGTTCAAAGTAACTTTGTGCACTCGTTGCGTCCTTCTGTGTCTTCCATACCAAATCAGCGTACATTGACAATACATTTCCATCGGTTCCATTAGCAAGTATTGATCTGCTACAATACTCCTTAGCTTTTGTAAAATCGCCTCGTACCTGTTTGCAATACTTCAAAACATCTCATTCATATATATTTACATTGTACTTTGAAATAATTTGAAGTGAATAATGTTTCTGCGAGTCTTTTCAATTGACCTAAAATACGGACACTTTATACACGCAAAAATGTACACCCTAACTAGTTTAAACCTTGTTAGAATCAATTAGGATATACCTCTTTGAGGTACTTAGCATAGTTGCCAAGAATCAACGCGTTATCCGGGTTCAACTCAATCATACTCTTATAATACGAATCTACTCCTTTGTCATTCTCGTGATAATCCCATTCTCTATATCCCCCGTATACTCTCCTACCGCCACCACTTCCACCACTACCATACAAGAAACCTTCATTATCGATCTCCTTTGCTTCTACATTCACTTGCATTGCCATACATGAAAGCAAACCACGTGTACGAATATTTATTAGAATTGATGGTGTTTTCGAGCTTTGGTACTGGATCAAAGTGTGTTGTAGTGAAGGTGATCTTATTGTTGAAAACATGAATGTGGGATCATTTGAGTTCATGAGTAGCATTTTTAAGCCCATAACTAAAAAACACTAGAGAATATATATTGTCTGGTTTTTATGGGAAACACAAGAAACGTGAACATATTTATACTAGAATCACAACAACATCTTGACATTTCGTATATATTGCTAGTTGCCTACTAGGGGTGTGAAACGATCCCACTTGCCTTCTAATAACATGTCAAGGAATTCGAAAATGAATTCAGTTGAATCAATTTGACATAATATATCACTTACAAGTCTTGTTTAATCTAGCTTAGAAAAGATAATGACTTAAGAATTTATCAACTTTCCACTTATTCTTTTTAGTTTTCATCTATCAGATTATTTTTCTCCTATGTAATGTATAAACTAGTAATTTCTCATACATTCATACTTAGTGTATTCTTATAGTTAGGTTCGATACCAGTGGCGGAGCTAGAAAATTTTTTGTCGGAGGGCCGAAACGAATTTTTTCCCGAAAAAACATTAGATGGGAGGGCCGAGATGAAAAAAATCTGTTTTTTAACACATGAAATCGCAAATAAATATACCAACGGGCTTAGGCCTAGGGGGGCCGGAACCCTTCCCGGTCCTCATTAAGCTCCGCCCATGTTCGATACACTTGAATAGATAATTATTTGGGAATGTATCAAACTTTATCCCTCAAGTTAAACACAACAATAGGGCAAATTACCTGAAAATGTATGCAACTTGCCACTTTTTTCCATTATATGTAGCTTTCTCTTTTTTTTCCCAATGTGTCACTAAACTTGCTAAATTCGTCCATTGTGTGTAGCGGTGACTTGATTTACCTGCTGGAGCAGGTTAACCTAACGGTCGTTAGGTTTATCATTGCACCGTTAGTCCTTTAGAGTAACGATCGTTTATCATGGCTACATACAATGACAAAAAGTAACAAGTTAGATGACTTTTATTATTTTTAAAATTTATGTACGTTTTTTACATGTTTTTGCACACATTTTTATACACGCTTTTATACACACATTTTTATACACGTTTTTATGCATGTTTTATACGGATTTTCATACATACATTTGTATACACGTTTTTATGCACGTTTTTATACACACGTTTTTTATACACACATTTTTATGCACGGTTTTACACACGTTTTTATAAACACACATTTACACACGTTTTTATACACACGTCTTTATACAGACATTTTTATATACGTTTTTATACACACGTTTTTTATACACACATTTTTACGTTTTTGTCTTTTTTTTACGTTTCGTCGGTTTTTTTACGTTTTCGTCGGTTTTTTTACGTCTTCGTCAGTTTTTTTACGTTTTCGTCCGGTTTTTCGTGTTTTTGTCCGTTTTTTCGCGTTTTCGTCCGTTTTTTCGCGTTTTCGTCCGATTTTTTACGTTTTCGTCCGGGTTTTCACGTTTTCGTCCGGGTTTTTATGTTTTTGTCAGTTTTTTTACGTTTTGTTAGTTTTTTTATGTTTTCGTCGGATTTTTTTACCTTTTGTCAGTTTTTTTACGTTTTCGTCGGTTTTTTTATGTTTTCGTCCGCTTTTTTATGTTTTCGTTAGATTTTTCACGTTTTCGTCATTTTTTTACGCTTTTGTCAGTTTTTTTACGTTTTCGTCCGTTTTTTTACGTTTTCGTCAGATTTTCCACGTTTTCGTTTGTTTTTCACGTTTTTGTCCGTTTTTTTACGTTTCGTCGGTTTTTCATGTTTTCGTCAGATTTTTCACGTTTTCGTCTATATTTTTTACGTTTTTGTCAGTTTTTTACTTTTTTGTCAGAAAGTGTGAAATAAGGGACGAAAACATAAAAATACAGACGAAAACATAAAAAATTTGGCGAAGACGTAAAAAATGGACGAAAACGTGAAAAAACGGACGAAAAATTGAAAAATCGGACGAAAACGTAAAAAGCCGGACGAAAACGCGAAAAAATGGACGAAAACACGAAAACGGGACGAAAACGCAAAAAAAAGGGACAAAAACGTGAAAAAACAGACGAAAGCGTGAAAAAACTGACGAAAACGTAAAAAATAGACGAAAACGTAAAAAAATTGGATGAAAATGTGAAAAGCCGGACGAAAACGTGAAAAACCGGACGAAAACGCGAAAAACTGGACGAAAACGCAAAAAAACTGGCGAAAACGCAAAAAAACTGGCGAAAACGTATAAAAACGTGTGTAGAACCGTGCATAAAAACGTGTGTATAAAAAACGTGTGTATAAAAACGTGAATAAAAATGTGTATACAAATGTGTGTATGAAAATCCGTATAAAAACATGCATAAAAACGTGTATAAAAATGTGTGTATAAAAATGTGTGCAAAAACGTGTAAAAAACGTACATAAATTTTAAAAATTATAAAAGTCATCTAACTTGTTACTTTTTGTCATTGTATGTAGTCATGATAAACGATCGTTAGTCTAAAGGACTAACGGTGCAATGATAAACCTAACGACCGTTAGGTTAACCTGCTCCAGCAGGTGAATCAAGTCACCGCTACACACAATGGACGAATTTAGCAAGTTTAGTGACACATTGGGAAAAAAAAGAGAAAGCTACATACAATGGAAAAAAGTGGCAAGTTGCATACATTTTCAGATAATTTGCCTCACAACAATAACAATATTCAATCTTCACAACATGTAAAATCGAAAGTTTATATGTTACTGTATATAGAAAAGAAAGGATAATTCAAGAGAATAAGTGTCCAGTTTTATACATATTTGGACCATTATCCCTAAAATAACAAATTACAAATAAAAGTTAACAGTTAATCTTGTGAAAAAAAAATTGTCACTTGTAGAGTTATTGTCACGAAGTAAAGCGTACAATCAAATCGCGAGTAGAGTGTTAAATGACTAGGTATATTGGCTCAAGCAAAACTGCGGACTTAAGTCCATTAAGTTTAGGGTTGAATTGTTTATTCAATTAACTATGTCTTTATTATAAATATTCATGCAATCCTTATTATGTAATAATAAAAACACAATTCA
Organism: Artemisia annua; assembly: GCA_014162995.1. Taxonomy (NCBI): domain Eukaryota; kingdom Viridiplantae; phylum Streptophyta; class Magnoliopsida; order Asterales; family Asteraceae; genus Artemisia; species Artemisia annua. Next base: position 4,298 of record LBNU01026405.1, on the reverse strand, counting down.
ATAATACTCCTCTTTTGTTATTTTACATGATATCAGAGCTGTAGGTACAAACATCACAAAATAGTTATCCTCCGGTCATCTTACTCGCCAATAATTCTGAGGGATACCGATTTATTTACTTTCTTTCGCTTTATATTTTTATTTTAGTAGTCTTTTTATCTAATCCTAATCATAAACCCTAGAACACAAAAACTCTAATCGTTACAACACATCCCGGCCATATTATGTTGATATAGCCATCAATCAATAAAATTTGTCTCATCAGGATTAATGTTTGTTTTACCACCAGAGATCAATAGAAGCTTAACAAACATCCGAGCGATTTCCTTCGCGGATCCAAACACGCTCACAAGGCGCACAATAAGAATAAAGACTAAAAAAAGATAAAGCAAGCCAAGACGTAAAAACGTCTCGCAAATGAGGAAGCCATAAGCAATAAACAACTATGCAGCCTGATACGATTATGCTCATGTTCAAACAAACAACAAATAAGATGTTAGAAGAAACGAAAAAGGAGCGATTTTCAATATATGTTCTAGTTTATCCGTTCAAAACTCTCCATTCAAACTGCGAGAATGTGTTAGATGACTAGGTTAGTTGACTCAAACCTAATTAAGTTTGACACCATTAAGTTTAGGGTTTGATATGCTTGTTAAATAAACTATATATTTAATATGAAAATAATTAAATACACGTACAATCTTTATTATGTAACTACAAAAGCACAATTAATAATATAAGCCTTTTGCGATTTTACATAGTAGTAGTTTTAACAAAATTTTCTATCGCAGGTACAATCAATTTGGACCATCCATTTATTTATCTAAGAACCAACTAAGATTATAGTCCAAATGTAAAATATAATAAACCAAAATTACTATTTGTCTATTTGTGATTTGGCTTATGGTCTATAAGAAAAAGCATATGAGTTAAACACGTAGAACATGGTTTTATGATACGAATTCAAAAACCAGGGCTGGTGGGGTGGGTCACTTGATGGATGAATGGCTAGGTTTTTTCTACAAGTGAGTGGGGACTAAATGGTTTGGGTTCGATGAATTTCATTTGGGTCCTAGAAGTTGACTTCAACGATGAGTCTTTCATCTTATTAGTTGTGGGCTTCGTCCATCCCCCTTAACAACTACGTTCGAGGTTTGAACTTTGACCTCTACATGATAATTCGACACTACTGAACCATGCCTTTGGTCTTACTAGTACTAAACGAGATCGATTTTGTTAGTACACGAGTATTTGATAGACGGGGTTGTATGTTGATGCATTGTGAGTCTTTAGTTTATTTCTGTTTAACATAAGTTTGTTCTGTCGACAATTTTATTATGTACGATATCTGTAACTTGTATCGGTGAGAGATCAAGTATGCAATTTTAAGCAAATCAAATGAATCGTATATATCAATGGAATGGCTCTTATTTTTATAAGTGAAACAAATTGTATATATTTTTAATACAACTACATATACAATAGAACTCGATTGATTCCGGCATAGTGAAGTTGATTTAGTTGGTTTTGTGGAGTTTTAAGAAATGGCTATTGTTTAAAACTTTAGATAAATGATTTTTAAAAAAAAAAAAAAAAAAAAAAAAAAATGTTGTTTTACTTGCAAACAAATCACTTATGCAGTTAAGCTTTTATTTATTTTTAGTCTATATGCAGACGATGGTTCATAATACACGCCCACATACACGCGACAACGACTCTATTACTACTAATGGTATCATCTACTGTTTATTAGACAACTAGTAACATATTAGAGGGGGGACCAAATGGTGGATTGTGTGTTGAATGAGACGTTTGTGGCTCAAGTTATGTCAAAGTGAAGCAAGGTCTCGTTAGTTCATGCACCGGAAATTCAGTAATTAGACACAATGTTACAAGGTATTTGCATGGTTTTCATTATAAAACAATCGATTTTTATAAATGGTTATTACTCTAAAAAATTCACAATGCATAAAATCTTTAAGACTTTTTTTATGACACAAGTATATTTTAGATACATAATAAAAAAACTATGAGCTTTTAATATATTACTAGCCGGATACCCCCGCATTGCGACTAGTACCCGTGTAACTAAATTTTCCGGCATTAAATTATCGATGCTTAAAGACATAAGTTTTCGATAATTGTCTATCTAAAAATATTAGTGTAAATAATAAGCGCTTCAAAATTACATTTCAAATAAAATGAATTAGTTGAATGTTTGTTGGTGATTTTAGTGTCATCAATCATTTTATGTGTAATGGTGATTTACCCGGGACCAAATGGATTTCAAGTTAAGTTATAATACGAGCTTGGAGGTGCGGAGTGCACGCTTGTATAAATTATTAACTTGATTTTGGGTACAATTAATGGTAAATGTTGTTAATGTAAGTCGATAGACATATAGTGACAGAATTTGCGTGGTCACTAAATTGTCCAAACACATGTCTTTAATATTGCAGTTAGTGACAATTATGGTTGCAGTTAGTGACAGTTTTTTCTGTTACAAAACTGTTGCTGGACATGATTAAAGGAATGGTTATGACGTATGACTTTTTACCAAGAGTCACAACTTTTCCCAACAACCACCAATAAGTTTATAATTATGTAAACATGATTTGGTCTTTGAGAACAAGATGAATAATCATAACAACAAATACACATTCGTTATGTTTTGCTCAATTTTCTGTGCCTAAAATTTGAGTGTTCATTCTTGTCTTATCTCTATACAAATGTCGTGTAACCCAAGGCACCAAATAGAGTCGAAATATTGTATCAGGAAAGTGAACTTTTACACGATTCAAGAATTTATCCGGCAACCTTTGATTATCACGACCCGAAAAACTAACAATGTTGTAGATAGTACAATGACAATAGAACCATATGACCAGTCTAAAATAGTACTACTCCATATGTATTAAGATGTCACTCTTAACTTATTTAAAATAAAATATTTTGTTGTTTTAAAACGACTTCGAGTTCGTTATCTCGAATCGAATATAGATGACTCCAAAATGCTTATTTTAAGAACGGTAAGAGTTTATCCGGCAACCGTTGATTATCACTACTCGAGAAACTAACAATGTTGTAGATAGTACAATGACGATAGAACCGTGTGACCAGTCTAAAATGGTACTACTCCATATGTATTAAGATGTCACTCTTAACTTATTTAAAATAAAATGGTTTGTTGTTTTAAAACAACTTCGAGTTCGTTATCTCGAATCGAATATAGTTGACTCCAAAATGTTTCTTTTTTCTTAGCAGAAAATTAAAATAAGAATGGTAAGAAAAAGTTCTTGTCACATATTTTAAGTTAAGAAGGGTAGATACATTTAATATGTGTGGTTATGGTTCCTTAGCTATCTTATTTTAATTTAATCTCGTTATACCATAACTGTGTAATACAATCAAAATTATTCATTTGTGATTCATCTAATAAGAAATTTTGATCAAAGGGCTTTTATTATCAGAACTCAATTTTAATTATTAACGAGTCATTTAGATTCGTGCGTTGCACACAGGCTCTATCTAAGTGTTTATAGTGTAACGTTCATCAAATTTTCGCCATGATGAAACTCTCATGTATCATTATCCCACTCCTTACAACCCCTGGAATGACATAGAACAACATTGATTGTTTGCACTTTATGAAAGGAGAAATAAAAAATAAACTGAAATTGTACTGCAATTTATGAAGTAAATTATAACACGCAAGAGTATCGTGAATTCAAATAATGTGACATTTTTTAACATTATTATTTTTCAAAGTAGCTCAATTAACTATCAGGTTACAATTAGAGGCACTCCAATAAGTATCTTTTGTTACAATATCATCTGAACCCAACATCATCAATAATGCAATTGTGATGTTCATAAAAAAAAACTTCTTCTTCGCAGTCACCTAAACACACTCAAATACAAATCCGAGCATGAAGAACCAAAAGAATCTATCCTTTATAAGTTCAAAGATAAGTTAGTAATAAAAACTCGGCTTTTAAGTAGCCTAGGTGTTGGTCCATGGAATTTGAGCAAATCTTGATAAACATAAATTAGAACTTCATTAATAATAATGAACAAAAGTTACAAGATTACTCAATTCCTACATGACTACATGATAACATCTTCAGCTTCTTTACGGGGATAATCTCGGTATATTATCCCCGTTAGAATGACAATGAACTCTCATTGATCCAAGCTAAGCTTGAGATTCAATGAGAGGATCTTCCTAACAACTAATATTCTGTAGGAATGGATAACTATCTCTATTACAACAAACATGTATATATAGCAAAGCATGT